>JAPYZM010005444.1:0-12728 GCA_030522845.1 Psyttalia concolor
ATATATATTTTTTTTTTTCGTTAAGAGAAAATGTTACGATGGAGTCCACGCACGTACGGAATAGCGTCGTTGACGTCGTTTGTCTGGTGGGAGGAGCGCCCGAGATCAGCGAAAGGCGAAAAATATATTCACGAGGAGATAGCGGAAGGGGGGGGGGGAGCTACAGTGGCCATTTTGGAGAACAGCAGAGAGCGCGGCAATTTTGAATCGTCCAGGGACTTCAATTTTTCTTATCTCTGACTGAGGAGAGAAAATAAGAGATCCTCAAACGGCAATATCTTGAAATCAACAGGATGCCCACTCCCCAGACTTTGCTGGCAATTTGAAGGTATTTTTGTTTTTGGAGTTTACGGTGGCATTAGATTTTTAAAAATTGGATCATTTGATCCCGAGATATTGACGATTGAGGTGGCTCATTCTCTCATTCGGTGTCAATCCATATTCTTTTTTTTTTTTTATACATATTTCTTTTTTGTTTCTCAGAGCCCCTGTTGCTCTTTGTTCTTGTTTGGATGAATTATTTGGTTGAATAACAGTTTTCGTCGTTGTACGATTTAATTGGAAGCGCCGTTATTTATCATTTGTGCATCTAGTCTTGTCCAGTATGAACATGTTTAACTTATTATCCATCAATGCACATTTATTGTTTGGGAAAAATGTGAGAGGTTACGCTGACACTGGGACAATTTTACCTGCTACTAAGCGCTACTGCGCATCGACCATAGTTTTTGTACCATAAATCGTTCTTTTTTTGGAGGAGGAAGGGGGGAGGGGGGGCTGAAGACAGTATTTCTCACTGAGCGATGAACTGTTCGTTGAACCTCTGAGGCTTGAAATTTAATACTTTACACGAAAAAAAAAGCAATGTATTATTATTATTATTATTACGATTTGATGGAAGAGGTCAAAGGTTCGGGCTGCTCATAACGAGTTACCGTCTTCGCGCCCACGCTCGTTGCATAGAGAATAATAGTCGTAAAGTAGGTAAGTTTAGGCGTATTTGACCTTCAGTTCTGATTAACGAGTAGCCCGCATTTTTTTTTTCGTCGCAGTCTCACCCATGAATGTAACACACACTTGATCTGCCTCTCAAGATTTTTTCCAAGCCTCCCTCCCCTTCTCTCTTCATTTACCTTTTTCTTATTTTCATTTTTTTTTTTCTGTTTTTTTTTTTCCTCTTTTTCGTTGTATCCTTGAGGAGCCAGACCGAGCAGTATTTCTTTTTGTCCCTCTTTTTCGCTGCCTCCTACTTAGATTTGATGAATTCTAAATTCCGAGGACATCCGGATTCATTTTGTTCATTTTTTGGGTTCTCATTATGACAGTGTAAATTTATTTAATATTCTTTTTTACCTCGTTATAAAGCCTTTTGGATAATTGCGCGAGTGCAATCAAGGTGTGATTCTCTCTCTCTTTGATACTGTTATTACTCCGAGAAGTAATTATTAAGTGATTTTTTCTTTCTTTTAGTAACTGAGGAAAAGATGTCTAAATGGATGAAACTGAAACTAGCTAATGATTGGATTCGGGAGAATCTGGGGATTTGGAAATATTTTAAAACCACCAGGCAATTAATTGGCTTAATTGAATAAAAAAAATGCCCAATTAATTTACTTGAGAAAAATAATGTTTACGTGAGTTTGATCTTTAGTTACTAAAAAAAAACAATCACCTCAAATTGAGTTTTCCACTGGTGAATAGTCCGCTAGTTTCAGCTTCACTCTTCGCAATTGTGCCCCATTTGTATTAATTTCATTTCTCCTTTTTTTTTATTCTCGTTAATTTATTCACATTGCCAATCAAAAAGACGTTGCAATATTTACTGGAGTAAATCGTGCAATTTCAGTTGAGCTAAGAGGGTTCGTATATAGCCGACCTTGTAAGCCCATTTATCTAAACGAGTGTTTTTGCATTTTTGCAGTAGCCATTTTTGGTTGAATTTATTTTTTGTTGAAAAAAAAAATATATATATATATATAAACTCAATGCGATGAACGGGTAGATAATTTTCCCCCCGTTGGGTGTAGAATTTCACGAGCTCGGCTATATACTTATTGCCAATGCAATCCAGTCCGTACAGTGTGCCTTTTTTTCATGACGAATGCAATAACAAAATGAATTCTTTCTCGAAGCAAAACAAAATTCAATCTCACTGGAGTTGAATTTAAAAGAACATTTAAAAAAAATGTGCAGAGTTTATAAAACAAATGAAAAATAATACGCTCTCACGGAAAAATAAAAAGAAATGTTGCACAAAAGGGAAAAAAAAAACGTATGAAAGTAAATCTAAAATTAATGAAAACCACTTGTGATTTAGTTTGTAAGTGAAAACCCCATTAGACTATAATTTTTATGGTGATTAAAAGTGTAATTTTTCATGAAAAACTAAAATTATTACACCATAATAGTTGCATAACACTATTCATAATGAGAGTAAATATTACTATATTATGTAATAATTATTAAATATAAAAATATATGTTATATATCGAGAAAGCTGAGAGGAACTCTTTTTTTACGAATAATTTTATTTTTGAATGAAACAATGATGAAAATAAAATTCACTATATTACACATAAATAAGCCTCTTCAATTGTTCCCCCCCTCAACCCTCAATTAATTACGAATTTTCAGGCTATTTTTATATTAGTTTAACTGCCGTAACCCTCAATTCGAGGCTTTAAATTTTTTTTTTTTTCTGGTCGAGGGAGTTCAACTCCAGTCGTCTTCTTAATTATTGCAATTGGCTAATTGTCTCAATTGAGAAAAAGTTCTGGGGAGAAATTAACGGACAGCGGAAAAGAGAAGAATTCCAGTTGAAAGTAAGTAGAAATAAAATATTCTATAATTTTTTTTTTTCCTCTCCGCGTACCAATAATGAGTCGGAGAGACGAGTGTCAGATGGGGGAGAAGGTGAGCATAAATAATAAAACATCAGTGAACCGAGACATTCATTACTCGAATAATGAATTGTTTCCAAGCCATCCGGAAACGAACATTACGAGATATATTATTCCTATTCAATCTCGTTAACGAGGTCGAGCCAAAGATTACAACAATGACTGAGGGCTTGAAACTAATTGCCCCCGCATAGTCCGATTCATCGGACGATAATTCAACGCCGGAGGGACAATAAAAGTTGGGTATATTTCTTGGGTCTTTGAGAATGGCCAGTGGGCATTATAGCATCCATCATTAGAAGCGAGGGAGACAAAAACCCTGGATGTACAGTGGCTACTCGCCTTTCTATAAATTAGATAATTATTAATAACTGCAAGAATTGTTGAGAGAGATCGGCTAGACTTGCCATCATATTTTTTTCTCGGTCCAATTGCTTTCGTTTGTGGAAAAATCGTTGTACAGTAATTCTATTGTAGGAAATATTTTATTCCGCGAAAGTTGCACGAAGAGAATTTTTTTGGAAATTTCATTTTTTGAAATTACCCAACCGCGTAGTTAAATTTGCTATCGGAAATAGTATATTTTGTAACAAGTGAAAAAAAATGGTTTTTGGCGAGTGGGAGCTTTATATCACAAGCCGAAGGCGAGTGATATAATTCCACGAGTCAAAAAACACTTTTTTCACGAGTTACGAATATAATTTTTCATCTCAATGTGTCGAAAAAGTACTTTTCAGTCACGCGACGCAAAGCGGAGAAATATATATTGTCTACTGAATTAAAAAAAAATATCAACGATATCGCTGGGGAAACTGAACAAAAAATTATATTTATCGGAATTTTTGGTGGAGAGAATTTCGAAAAGAGCCCCTCAAGCGTAACGAAAAACTCCGCTTCGCGTCGAGTGACTGAAAAGTAACTTTCCCGACACAACGTGATGAAAAAAATTATGCACACGCCTAGATAATGTTTATCGAGGGATAAACAAATTAAAAATTTAAAAACGGGTATTGTCAACGGTCTTAAAAAAAAATAGCAACGATATCGCTCGGGAAACTGAACAAAAAATTATATTTATCGGAATTTTTAGTGGAGAGAATTTCAAAAAGAGCCCCTCAAGCGTAACGAAAAATTATCGATAAAGAGTACAATAGGATGTTGGCTCAGCCAAAGAAACTCGTCAAACAACTCTCAGTGCGAAGGAAATATTTATCTCTATGCAAACACTTCGAGCTCAAATATATCTCGGCTGTGACTTCGTTCTTCAGTGGATTGGCACGTAGGCACGTTTCTACGGCTCAAGATAAGGGATTTATTGGTATTTATCAAGGAAAAATGTTCCCCACCTCAATTTCTACGGAAGAAAAAAAACACCTAACAACTCCATAAGACTGAGTTTTGTCCTTAAATTACGAAATACTTCAATTAAGAATTCTGATGAAACAAAGGATATCTCATGCAGGAAATAGTCCCACGGCCATGACTTAATGGATAACATACTCTTACTTGTTGTTTTTGTTCTTTGAAAAACATTTATGGAATTTCTCTTGTGATATTCGCAGCTGTATTATCGTCTAATATCCGTTCATGGTGAGCGGAACGCCGGGATTTTTCTACTTAGTAACCCCGTTGCAGAGACAATTCCACAGCTGCACACGTTTCACATTCAATTCCCCGAATTGCTCAATAATTTATTTTATTTATCCGATAAAATTGTGATAAGCCTGACCATCCTAAAGTAGCTCAACATTATCGGATAAATTAAAATTCCAAGGATTTGAATTGAAATTTTCCCCAGCCTCCAAGTGAGATTTCCAGATCTAAGGAATTCAGACACTTAAAAATCGTAAGTTAACCGTCCAGAGGTGGATTTTTAATTTTTGGAAAATCTCAATTAGAGATCGCAAGTTATAAATTGAATTTTGTTTTTTTTAGGCCTGTTTATTTAACCCTCTCTCACCTAAATCATGAAAATAAAATGCAAATTTCTCGTGAACTCTAACATTATCTTCCTCCATAACTTGGCGCAAACGAACTGCTCATTCCAGTTATAACGACCACAATTAATTGACCATCCTTGTTTATATTTCACGTCTGGTAAAAGCTATACAGACGGTCTCTCAATGTTTTACCACTCGAACGCGTTAAATTCATCGCCATCGTAACTTGAAATTCAGCGAGTCTCGTGTTACCAATTTAGGGACTCTAATTGCAACTGACAATTTTTTTTCTACGGAGTTTACCCTAAAAAATTACATAAAAGCCCTACTCAAAGTACTTTAGAAAATTTTCCCAGAAGTTAATTCAGTCTGAGACTTAACATCGGTCCTAACGGGAAAAAGTAATTAAATAATTTTATCTCATTCCGAGAAAAAATTGAAAATTATTTGCAAATGCCGCGAAAAAAATACCCACATTAAAAAAAATTAATCTGCACAATAATTGGATAGTTTCTCGTTTGTTAAATAAATTATGTCACTCTCCGAATGCAACGAGTTACTAATAAAAATTGAACAAGGCGAAAACTCATCTCAACCATGGAAACAAGTTTTCCGCTCAATAAGATGATTACAGCGTAATGATGCTTCATCATCAATAATAATATGTTAATTAAATTCAGTACTATTTCGAAACAATCCAGCCGCTTCCGCATGTAATCGTCCCGGCATTTTTTTTTTTTCACTCAATGCCGTCGACTGACAGTTGCCTGAAGTATTTAAAAACGTAAATGCGCGATTAAGTTTACGTTTCCCGTGTTTACGCACACAATATAACGTAGCGCAATGTGAAGAAGCGAGAGAAATAAAAGTAGCCGACAATTTTATCGTCGAGTGATTATAATCTCTTTATTCGTATTACTACGGAGTGTTAACTTCGCCGGTTTCTCACGCGTTTGAGAAAATAAGCTTGTGCCAAGGTTAATCCGTCAAATCTTTAAATTACCCACAGATTAACGGTGGGTAAAATAATAACCAGAAGTCGTTAAAAATATTTATTAAAATATTTTGAAAAATAAAAACCGATAGAATTGCCGATTGCCCGGAGTTGCGTACGAGGATTCGCGAAAATTCATTAATTTCCTTGGATTGAAAATAAGAGAACCGAAACGTCGAACGATATAACTCCCATTAAAAAGCAAAAATGCAAGAAATTTTATAACTTTTTTTTTCATCCTCCCGATAAATCAAATTCAATGTCACTCACATAAAAATTACAACCAGATTGTCCATGGAATTTAATGAATATATATTTTTCCATCGACATAGGATCGACATTTAGCTTCCGGTGAGAACGATCTCTCGTGTGAATAGAAGATGATGAAGATACTTGAGGCTCCATTGGTGGCCACGATAACCGGGCATGGTGGCTGTAGTGGATTGCCGAGGGGAAAGGTAGAGCCAAGGGAAACCTTTTTTTCCCACTCTCTCGTCACCTTGGACTCGTTGGAATGCGTGTATGTGAGATAAGCGAAATACGAGTGGTGCGAGGTATGCTAAGGTATAGGTCAGTTGGGCAAATTTATCTGCTAAGTTTGCTGCAATTTTTTTTTTTCTAGTTTATGACCTAACTGCGCTAAACTACAGAAATTAATTTCCACTACATTTACTCTCTTAATTAATTCTGGGAGTTCAGTAACAACTGCTCAAGCGGAGGAAATTAATTTTGGGAGAATTCCACGAGAATCGTCGCGCCGTTACTCGCTCGAACACGTCGAACGTGTTCGAACGTGAACTCCCTTAGGGTTTGTACACCAGCGCGGGTGTTATCCAAGTATTTTGACGATTTTTTTAAACATTCGAAGCCTGATTTAACGCTCGAAGAATTATTTGCCATTTGTTGATGAGTTTCTGGAATTTTATCGAAAAATATTGAAATAAAAAATTTGTTCATCACGCAGACACGTTGGGATGGAAATTTTGTTCGGTAATACGTGCGAAAAATGTTTTTTTGCCTACATGGACTGAAAGTGAGCATTCTAACCTCGCTTCGCTCGGTTAGAAGCGCTCACTTTCGTCCATTTCGGCAGAAAAATCGTATTCAACCCTCGGGAGGAGAATCAGACAAGCATTCCCCACGCGCTTACAACCCTCGCCTTCGACTCGGGTCGTAATTTTGCACGTGGAGACGACTTGTCTACTTTTCCTCCCTAGGTGAGAAATATACTATTTTTGTCTCGTGGGATTATATCGGTCGTCTTCGGCTCACGGTAGAACCCTCCCACTCGCCAAAAACTACTTTTTTGCACTTGTTACAAAATAGTATATTTCGTAACAAGTGAAAAAAAATGTTTTTTGGCGAATGAGAGGTTTATATCACGAGCCGAAGGCGAGGGATATAATCCCACGAGTCAAAAACCCCCTTTTTCACGAGTTACGAACATAATGTTTCATCTCAACGTGTCGAAAAAGTCCTTTTCCGACACACCGTGATGAAATATATTAATCTGTGTAACATTGACGCCTGATTATTATCGTTTCTCTTCTTCATTTAATATCCCAACGATTTCAAGTACAATTTTTAATTTTTTAAAATTCTCCCGCAAATTCGTGTCCATTATATCCTTCACGCTTTGTAAATTTCCTGTTCGTTTCGTTGGAATTGAAGGTGAGGGAAAAATGTGGATGAATAATGGTGGACAAAGGTGATGACCTTGCCGAATAATAATTTACTCGTCATTGTGCATTGCTCGGTGAATTAATTATTCACTCACTAGTCATGAACTTCGGATTTTACTACTCTCATTATTTTCTTTTATCATCGCTCGTTAATTTTATCGAACGACTGAAGTACTGGGAACGATAAATCCCCCGGAGATTTCGGGAAAGCGTGAAATTACGTAATATCGATAAAGCCCCATCGATTAATCAATGGAGTCTGGATGTTGACGTGGAGCAGAAATATTTGTTTGATATGAGAGACACGTACCACTCATCAGTCTCACTCTCGTTTTCCGGGCAATAAAGCTTTGAGGGAGATCGTCAAGCTTACGAATGAAAAAAAACTAGTCAGAGGAGATTTTCGAGGCGAAACTGGCGGTCAATTGTCACCGGATCAAATCAATTAATTCATCCCACAATTATCAATCAATACCCCCGCAAATTCCAAGGTCATCCCATTCCAATTCCACCGGAATCCAAGGCCAAATGGTAGAGATAGATCTGCCAGTACAGCTGCATCCTCTCTCCGCTGGAAAAAAAAATGCGAGGACGTTGTGCCCTCCGCAATGTTCATCCGCGTCTGTCGTGTACCCGATAATTAATCTCCTCCGGTATTTCCTACATTCCCCTTTTTGCCCCCCCCCCCCCCCCCCCCCCCCCCCCCCCCCCCCCCCCCCCCCTTCCGCTATCTATTATCACTTCGATTTAATATTGGTATTATCGAGGAATTTAGGTCACGTTCGACGTTAGCGGGTGGCTCTTTGTGATGGAGATAATGCTCATGTGCGCACGAGACAAAAGAAAATTACCATACAAATGCCTAGTGACTTTCACGACAACACCGGCTGAGTATCTCAATTATTTGGGGCATTTATTGTTATTCAGGGGGAGAGAGGGGGCTTTATTTATTTATCTGAGGGCCATTGCGTAAGGAGTTTTCGGGGTAAAGAGGCTTTTCGTGGCTGGGGGCCAGGTGAATCCCCCGAATTGGTGTGGCTGACTGCCAATGGCCGATCCCTAGAGCCAATCACTGATCTAAGAGCTTTTGGGGTACAACCAGTGGATAAATGGCAAGCCCACGTGATTGCTAAAGTTGTAATTCTGAGTATTACTTTCAAAATGTAACAACTGATGAATATTATACAAATAATTTCAGTAATTCAACAAAAATGTATTCAATTTTTTGAAGGAAAAAATAATGCCCGAAATCAAATAAATATAAAATATGTTGTCAAATTTTTCAATCATTAATTTTTACTCCGTTCGGTAATTGTTGTTGTTTTTATTCTAAAAATTGAATTAATCAATTTTTAAAAACACTTCTTTTCACGGGAAAAAAAATTTCTTCTTTGGAGATGTAGAGGTGTTAAATTGAGGCAGTCCGAGTGATTAATTAAACTTTAAAGTCTTCATTTAAAAAATATTGGTAAAAGTTAATTGAATAATTTTAATCTTGGCATTCCAATTTTGTTTGAGAAACTTCTGCTCGGATAAACAGAGTCAGTGCAACCAAACAGTCCTTGACAAATCAAAGCAATTACCGAAGAAGTAATCTCTTCTATCATGTTAATTATTCATCAGAATGGAAGTTGCGGCTAAGATGGTATTTATTCGCAGAATTTTTTGCACCATTTTCCTCCGTCCACAGATTCTATAAACACATTTTTACGAGACAAGCATTTCTTCCTCATCGATAATAGGCGAACTTTATGATCCAGGAATTGAGGTAATGGGAGAGCCCACAAATGAAGCTAGGCAAAAAGTTTTTTTTCCCCCCCAAGAAATTGCTGAACTCTCTTATTTACAAGAATAAAAATCTCCGCATCAAAAAAAAATTAATAATCAATCAGTGTCGAATAAATTAACCAATCATCTTGAAAGTCTTTGTTCTTAACAATAAATTTTAGGAGTCTCAACAGAATTGGCGAAATGTATTCATTCAGATGAGGATTTCTTTTTCTAAGGAATAGATAAATTCAATTAATTCCAATGAAAATGTGTTAATCGTGTAAAAATAAATAATCCCAAGATTCCAACTGAATTTATCAATTTCATAGAGACTTTCTTCCCGCGTACAGCGATAAGAATAATGTTTAGTATTTTCATCACGAAACAAAGCTCTCGCATTACCTCAATTAACGATTTAATAATCATTTAACAACTACAACTGCGCAAAACGAAGACAGCCGATAAATCCGCGATATTCTGTCCCTGCGCAGCTAACATCCACCTCAACAAAGAGCACAGCCCGCGTTTACATTAGATAAGACTGCGTACGTGCCGGCTAAGCCAAACAATTAAGAAGAAAGGAACCCGAGCATTGAGACATAAAACAATGTAACTGAATAATTGAGAATGAAAACAAGAGAGAGGAAAAAAAAAAGGCGATATCACTACACCCAGGCCGCAATTGTCCAGGCAAATAAAACCTCCAAACGCTCGTCCAATCCCCAGAAAAGCGACGTCAATCAGCGATAAGAGAGCCTTAATTGCCCATTTTCCAGGTGAAACGAGCCCATTTACGACAACTGGTCAACATCCAATTGCCGAATTGGCCGTGACTGAATCAAAACGAGGGAAAGAAATAGAAAAAAAAATCCTAACGATACACCACAAACGATCGCTGTGTGGAACTCGAACAAGGTCACCTAGACCCTACCAACGCTATCGGCCCTCACGTGTGGTCTATCTCACTCTCTCCTTCCCTCTCACTCGTCGTGGAACGTGCGGAATGCACGGAGTGGAAGAAAAAAAAAAAGGAGAAATAAAAAAAGTAAAATAAAATAAAAATGAAGCATAATGTATAAGATGGAGACACGAAACCGCCGAATATCTTTCTGCGAAACCACTTCCTCGTTCTTTATTCTCGGTAACCAATCGCTTGAGCCGCGAAGTAACTCAGAAAAAAAGAATATAATAATAATACGGCAATTTTAAACCCTTAAGAAAAAAAGATTTAAAAAGAGGGACCATAAAGCGTCCCTTTACGTCAATTCTTGACGCCTCATTGTCTCATCAAGAGCCTCTCCCGTGGGGTGAAAAAAAAAAATGCTAAATCATAAAATCGAGGACAAGGAAACCCGTAACGAATATTCTACGCCGTAACTAAACAAGTTCATCGTCCGCTCCCTTGTCCCACACCCATATGTCCCTCTCCGTTGCCGCAATTATTATTATCTCCAGTTGTGCGAAGAGCAAGAGAACGATTTCGAATGGCTTTTGTGGCGCGAGTGAGTTTATCTTTGGGCATGTGTCGGCAACCACCTTGCCACGGCAAAAGCCCTCAGTAACTTCGTTTTGCCAAGCTCAAGAGAACTCATCGTTAGTTTTTTTTTTCCTCTTTTTTGCCTTTTTGGCAGATCACAACGCGCAGTGTCACTAGCGGCTAAACGCAACGTGCGGCAAAACAACAGACACGACCGCACCTCGCTGGGCTCTCCCGATGGAGTAGCCACATCTGGTGCACGCATTTCATGGCTTTTTATTTTAATTGCCAGTCAGGCCAAAGATATTTCAAGTTTGTTGGGAATTCACAAACTGAGGGGGGATTTATCAACACGTGTTATTTGTTGGTTAATTTTTCTCCATTAAAATAAAAATTTTGAACACTGTAGGTGAAATAGTTTATCATTTTTCGACCTGTAGCAATCACTATTTGTTTTCTCTGCATGTAAAAATTTTAGTCCAACTCCAATTGTATAATTAAAGTGAGCCTACGAATTTTTATGAGACTAAAATAATTTCTCCAAACTTCCAAGAACTTTACGATTCTGAGTAAGGAAATTCTCATTAAAAAAATCCTAGATCTTTCCAATTATTTTCTACAATTGAATTTTCATCCATCCATGAAAAAAAAAAAAAATAATAACAAAACATGGACGAGCTGGGGACGTAAGCTCGCCATCTGGTGCTCGCATTTCACCCCTTTTTACTCCAATTGTTCCCCAGCCAAAAGATATTTCAAGTTTGTGGTGAATTCACAAACGCCTGGGGGCTTTTATAACCCACAGGTATATTTACGTATGTTATTGCACGCGCCAGCGCTAACTCAGGCATATTAATGCCCCCCCCCATCTAACGACAATCCATATAAATTATTCTACTCCTTGAGTACATCGAGCCCCATGGCATCGCGGGAGTCTTCAAGGGATAAATAAAACACATTTCCAAGAGTGGCAAGCCTTACCAAATGTACACAAAGAGACGAAATATACATTTACTTCGCACAGTGTCATGGAAGGGGGGGATTCCCCGACGTATTTCATCCGAGTTTTGGTTCTTTTTGGGAGTAGAGGGGTCTTTGAGGCGGAGTTCGCGGTTGACCTAGGCAAACCACGTGTCGAGTTGTTTCTTTGTCCCCCTCGGCCCCTCCCATGCCCGTTTTCTTTGTATTTAAGGTATTTATGGTGAGATAAAAAATTCGGAACATTAATAATTAAAAAAACAATATATTCTCTATTTTTTCTTTTTTAATCTCCCTCCAAATTACCCCTGACAACCTGGGAGAACGCGTGCCGCAGGAATCTTCATTAAAAAAAAATCATATTTAATTTCCTTAGTTTAATTAATTATCTCAAACACTCAATCGAACTAGAAAACGCAATCTCAATTTATTGCCCGATTTTTTCAAACAAAAAAATCAGAAAAAAATTATCATTTCGGCCCCTAGAGAGGCCTAACTCTTTAATTGAAATCTCGAATGAGATTTTTTACACGAGAGAACAATAGATTCGCCTCCGTCTCACCTCCTACGTATTCAACCCACTATAAATACCTTAACTAAAAATTCTATTTACTCCGTCTTGTCCATTGCTTTTATCTCTCTCTCTCTCTCTCTCTCTCTCTCTCTCTCTCTCTCTCTCTCTCTCTCTCTCTCTCTCTCTCTCCCTCTCTCTCTCCCTCTCCTCTCGTCTTTCAAAACCCGAGATTAGCTCGTTGCGCAGTTAGCACATACAGTCCAGTGTCTCCGTGACGTGTGTGTACATAATCCAAGAGTATAATGGAACACAACGGGGATGTTGGAGAAACAATAAAGAGATTGCTGCATTACGAGGAATGTGTTTATGTGTTAATGCGCATGTGTATGCGTGAAGAATTGCCGAGTGGACAAACGGTTCTAGGTTCGGTAACAAAGGACACGTGTACCCGGAGTACAAGCCAAAGACTCTTA
>JAPYZM010005445.1:0-12120 GCA_030522845.1 Psyttalia concolor
AAAATGGTTTTTGGCGAGTGGGAGGTTTATATCACGAGCCGAAGGCGAGTGATATAATCCCACGAGTCGAAAACCACTTTTTTCACGTGTTACGAACAAGTATATTTCGTAACAAGTGAAAAAAAATGTTTTTTGGCGAGTAGGAGGTTTATATCACGAGCCGAAGGCGAGTAATATAATCCCAGGAGTCAAAAAACACTTTTTTCACAAGTTACGAACAATATTTTTCATCTTAATGTGTCGAAAAAGCACTTTTTAGTCACTCGACATGCAGCGGAGAGGGACTGAAAAATTACTTTTCCGACACAGCGTGATGAAAAATACTTTTCAGTACTGCTCTTCACTTTTCCTCACCCGAGGACTGGTACGGCCTCGTGTCCAAACTCGAAAAAGTGAATATCACTACGAAAAAATATCGACCCTGGGCTATTTTTATGGGTTTTTTTGACCCGCGTGGTTGGCCGCCTCGCCTACGGCTCGGCTCGCCCAACTTAACGCGAGTAAAAAACCCCATAACGACAAACCGGAAATCAGGCAATATCGTTATTCAAATATTTGAATAGTTGAACAAAATTCAATTCACCTGAGCAAAGTCGAAATTAAATTTGAAATATGTGTCTCAATAGCCCTGCTGATTGATTGTATCACGCAAGCATTAAAATATTGATTTCAATAGATGGTGAGGGGATACACGGCCTAAACCAACATACCTTCGACGGAATATCTTGCTGTTGTATAGAATCTAAGATATCCCTTCGATTGCTCTCAATAATTTACACCGTTAGAAACAAAATGAAATTCCATTCTCAGTTCATCAATAATTTTCAAGCCAGCTGCACTGAAGTTGAATTGGGAGAAAACGATCATGAAATTTCGTGTTTCATGAAAAATTCAGTGGAATTTCAGAATTTTGAGCAGTGCTATGCCCAAAATTTCTCAAATTACTTACATTCACGAAGGAGTATAAATATTCAGTACCGAGTGACAGTGAATATTCAGTGAAATCTGAATTTTCATGAACTTTCTTCCCTCAAATTATCTTTATTGTTATTATCTTGAAAATTTAAGAATATCCTCGACCAAATTTTCCGGATTTCTCGTAATTTTCAGGTGCAAACGACTCTGAAATTTTCAGTTCGATTCAATTTTTCGACGCAATCTTGAATTTTTAGTGACAAAATTCCAGTAAAAATTAGATACGATACAAGTTTCTGAGAAATGGACGGGCAAATTCAAATCAAATTTTTTAACAGAATAATCAATTGCAATCTACTTAGTATCTGAATGATTACCAGCAGTGTAAAAATGTTTCTGTTTTGCCAATTAATCAATTGTCAATTAAACTGTAAATAAATACTATTTGGGTATGTTCGGTCGGCCCGTTTGTTATCACTTCATTGATTATTTCCGCAATATTTGACGCTTGCTGTTTTGCCGATGAAATGAACAGATCGACTGCAGAATTCCTTCGACTTTTTTACATTTTTTTGTTGATTATCTGTATTTATTTAAATTTGAAATTATTTATTTGTCATCAAAGGGATTCGGTCTAGATGAAAATAATTGGGAAATTAAAAAATTGGTCAAGAAATATAAACTGGCCGAGAGTTCAGTTGATCGTCGTCACAGCTGCGCAATGCACATGCCACCGCCTGCAGGTGATTAAGAAATCTGTCAGTTAGTTCAAATTTTGATGATTATTTTCAAAATATCTAAATAACTGGGATGACCTTCATCTCATTTCACCGGGAACCGATAATGATAACCAACACTTCGAGTCATCTCTTAACTCATCGAAATAAATCTACTCTCTTTGGACTGAGACCTTATAAGGTCAGAGATTTTTCGGCATTCTAGTATTTGATTCGTTTTTATTCACCAGTCTATTAAGTAGTTTTTAATAAATGACGAAACATCTAAAATAACTATAACAGCATAGAACACTGAGTATGTTACTGAGTGAAATTGTAATGTTTTTTCCCCTTCAATACATTGATAAAAACCTTCCGAAAAGTTGACCGCTATAGTGTTTGAAAGAAAAAAATAAAATGAAACATTTAAACATTTTTTAATTAAAATATTCGAAAACGGCGTTTTTCGTTGATTTATGTAGAAAACTGCGATCAATAACTCGTCCGCGGTAACGAGCGATTTCAAATTTTACAGCGGTCTCTCCTCGATAAAACGGAGGGAAACAAAAATTGCATTAGCGTTTACCTCTAGAAATTCTCGGCTGAAGTAAAATTCACTATCGCGGAGTACTCGGTCTGTGCTTGCCTCTAAGTTAATTATTGTTTCGGGGGAAATGTTCCCCAAAAATAACTTCTTTAAAAAAAAAAAATTTGATAACCTAATGAAGAAAAATACCTTTCACCAAATGCAAAAAATAAGAAAATCGACTAAGTTTATGAGCATTTGAAATCTTGAATAACTCGGAAAATAATCCAAATACGAATTGAGCAGTCGATAAACTGTTCAGTCTTAAAGAAGAAATATCTTTTATTCAAATCAAATTTCTCAATTTTCAAAAGGTATTAAGCGAACTCATCGAGAAAAATTTAACTGTTAATGATTTTTGGCATATTTGTTACAGATAAAATAAAACGTCAGGTTTAATTTATTTCAAATCCAACCGAAAAATTAGAAGAAAAATGAATGATTTCATTTTTCTAATTCTCGGGAGAGGGGCATATACAAATAAATTTATCGTATATTTTGGCCAAACAGGATTTGTTATCAACGCAATTCAACCTCACTCGGGTAGTTTCACCTCTTCTTTACGACGATGTTTGAAAAATGTTTAATCATTTTTTAGTACAGAAATAAGACAGTGCTGCTGGAAACAGTGCTCGATAGAACGTTTTTACACGAGTTCATGCTTGATGAGCGCGCTTTAAGGGTTAACAGGGTGCACTGATGTCTTGAGACTCATTTCGCTCTGTTGTATATGAGTCGAACGAATTATCTTGCATGCCAGTTAGAATGCCTCATTGATCCAGATGCATCAAAAATTCATAGATAAATGTTAGAGTTAAGCAATCGAGTTACATTAATACTGACTGCACGATTGCGTTACTCAGTGAGAAGCAAGCAAATGCATCAACCCTTTCAATTTATTATCCTCCAATTGTTCTCAGTGAAAAGCAAGCAAGTTAATCAATCCTAGATTTTTTTTTGTCCGCCACTATTAGTTTGAGAATTTCATGTACAAAACTGAGATTGATGATTCTGTGCCTGTGCTGATTTTTTATGATCGTATATTACATTGTTTTTCTTTTTTTAATCTTAATTTTAACAAAACTGCTGAAATAAATTAGTGCAATAAATATATTGAAGATAATTGGTGCATCTAAGTTGTTAGATTGAAGTTTAAATATTTGTTTTTAAACTAAGATATCGAATTTTCAAATTTCTTACCTGAGATCTTGCAATGGTAGAAAATCAACATCGATTAAGGGCCTTAAACTTGGTAAACTGTAAGTGGCTACGTGACCATTGGATACGTAACACATGAGACATACGCTATCTGGAATAAAAGATAAGACAGCACATCAGTGATGAAGAGTTGTTTAGGTCAGACGTGGGCGGTTTATTTGGGAAAGAGGATTATCTCGGGCAAAAATAGCAAAGTGCATTTGTTTATAGCTGATAAATTGGTCATAAGATATGTAGAATAAGTGAATTGAGGAGATAATGGCAAGGGATTTAGAATTTTGATATTTTCAAGAGGCGAACCACAGCTGAAAACTATTTGTCTTAGTTCTACTGAGGTCAATTATATATACTGATAATCAATCAAATATTATTTTTGCAGATATTCTTCGGATATCTCTCACTACCACAGATAATCGACAAAATATAGACAAACAAAATCTCTTGGCTAAAATGCCTACTGAGGATGTTATTGTACAATGAAAAAAAAAACATGTTTAATGTCGAGAATAAATTTTCTAAATCAATAATTTATTGTGACGAAATCATATGATTGGAAAATACAATTGATTGATTGGATACAAAAAGTCATGAAAAGTCATAGTCAAAAAAGATTATGCTTCAAAGGGAAAATTTAATTGTAACATCATCAGCCTGTAATGGAAATGGAGATTGAAAAAGGCCCGAAGACAAATTCGAACTTGAAATTGCGACTTTACAAAGTACTAATGACTATGTCCAACCGTTGTAGAGTGTCACCCAAATGAACTTGTAGAAAGTTAAAATATAAAATTACCCGACGAAATATGATAGGCAAATACTGTCTCTTTAAGAAAAAGATTATTCCCAAAATTATAAATTATCTCTTCCGAGCGTTTCAGTCGAAAAAATAAAAAATTGGAAACTCAAAGTAAAATGAACTTACGATAGTGACGGTTAAACAAAAAATTCGACGGTACGAATTTTAGAATATTTTATTGCCAACCTGGGTCCGAATTCATCGCTGACGTTACGTTTTTATAGACCTCTTTTCATTTTACGCCCTTTTTTCAAAGATTGATCAATTAGAAATCCAAACAAAATTTTCTCAAATTCTATTTACCTTCCGCACACTAAATCTTAAATTTGTAATAAAAAGGCTGCCCTCTGTCTTGCTTACTCCATAATAAAGGTGAAATAAGTTAGTTAGCTTGTTAAAACTGCCAAAAATTCAATAAAACTCCCAAATATCCGTAAAAAAAAATACATAAATTCGATTAATTAGTGTTTTGTGCAGTCGATTATAAAATCAAGTTTTAGTCAGTGTAATTTTATGATAAAAGATAGTGTAAATGATTAAATTGTTTCCTATTAACATATGTTACATAAGTTTCAATTTGTGTATTTAAATTGTCTGTTTTAATTATTCAAATCCATCAAACCCATTAAAGACAGTTTCGGATTACTCGCCGCTCAGGTCAGGTACGAGGAACTATGTCGCCGTACTATAATCAATATACCTGGAATTTACAACCCCAAAGAAGAGGTCAGGAAAAAATAAACTGCGATAACCCTCGACTATTCTGTACAATAAATAACCGTATGCAACAGACTGAATTCCATTCCATGGAACTTTCCGGTACTTTTCACACCCGAAATACATTTTTTTAACTCATATACATGCAATTAAAAGGGCGGAAACTGGGTCTCCAAATGAGATAGACTAAAGAGTAAATATAAATTTGAAAAAAGTGTATATTTACTGTACCTTTCAAAGATGTAATTTCTGCTTTAATGACAGCATGCGTCTCACTCAATTGCTGTCTGTAAACAACATTTTGGGAGGGTAGTGCCACAACCTTCACCTGTTTTTCAGACGTCAGTACAACAAATTGTTGATCTTCAATCCCTTCGCTACCAGCGATAGCTGGTGTATTCAACAGTGGTGACATTCTACTGCTGTTTATTGATTTGCTCTTGCCACTTTTACCATCTACACTATCGTCTTTCCATGATTCGAATGCATTTGGTATCAATGTACCATTGCAATCCATGAAGGACATTGTTAGAATACAACCTTTCAGTTTGAATGATGCGCCATCTAATTTTTAGAAAAATAAAGGATAGAATATGAATCGAGGCAAGAATTTGATCTTGTTTGTTGATTATAGAGGTCAGTGGGGCATCGCTGATTTATCTGGCCTACCTCTGCCCAGTTCACATTAAGTAGATATAAATCATTACTCCGGTGGGAAATGTTATTCGATTGTTCAGACGACTTCTTAAAGGTTCTTTATAAGCTTGTGGATCGAAATGAAGTTACAGAAGTAAATTTTAGTGTAGAATAATTTCAACTATTCTTATGGCCGCACTAGACTTTTAAAGAATTAACTATTTGGAATTTTTCAATCATTGCAACTCAAATAATTCTAGAGTGGTAGCTTCCTAAAAAGTTAGAGTGGTGAAAAATGCTGTCTAGTATACGGGATAAAGCCTCTATTTCATAATTTAAGGAATAATAGAACGACACCATTGCCTGGAAATTTTATAAAAAAATTCCTCCGCAAAATTTTTAACACATTTAGACAACATTTAGACAACAAAGGTTAATCTTCATCATTACTTTCTCAAGTTTAATGTGGTGTTTTAAAAATAGCTATCACTTTTGTCAGTAACTATGTTTAATAATTTGAAGAATAAGAGGCTTTCTGTGACCCCTAAAACGTATTTTTATTCAAATGTGCGACTTAATTCCTGAGATTTATTCCGACAACCTTCGCCATAAATAATTCAATTGACCGGATCTCTCCGAGTCCAAGCAAATTAAGTTATCTCTGAAATTCTTGGGGCGTAGAAATCACCATAAACCGCCATATGAGGCTCTCTATGTAATTATCTCTCGTGAGTTTACGCTGCCGTCAGTTCACCCAAAAGCGAGTAATATAGGGTACATGTGCCCTTGAGGGCTGAGTCAACCACGCAATTTCATCTTGATGATGAAAAAGTATTGAACGTGGAAATCTCTCTTTTATCGCATACCTAATTAAAGTCACATCAAAGAAATGGCATTAAAGAAACTTTGTATATAGTTTGTTCGTTGAAAAACTTGTGATATTATTAATGCTATATAGAGCGAAATGATACTCAACAGTATTGTTAATATTTCACCGAGTGAAATGCAATACTCACTGCAGGTAGAAATAGTTACAGGCTGAACGTTACGCTCCTCGAGGATTGGTGAATTGAATACGATAGTTTGTATTGAGCCCAAAGACGTACCAATCCACAGAGTCGGGAGAGGACAGGTATCTGAAATGAATGCAGTAGAAAAGGGTGAATGTGTAGTCGTCAAATGAAATTCGAGAACAACGACAAAATACACCTTTTTAAAGGCCATCCAAGAAGGATGGGCTAGAGAGCACATCTGTCTTGGATTCTCACTAAAACTAAAAAAGTTTATTTTTCCAGAAATGTATTTAATTATAATATCTGTAGCGAAGTGGTACTATAATGAAATGGTAACCGAGATGAGTGCATTTTACATATTTTTCCAAAACCCGTACTGTCTCAGTAAGAAAGAATCTTAGGAGAAATTGTCAGAAGAATTTTTTTATTGCAAAAGTATCTTCTACAACCATTCCTTACTGCGATAATTCACATTTTATAAAGATAGGAAAAATACACTTATCTCGTTTTACCAATTCGCTACTGATATTCTAAGAGTTGAATAGATTTCACAAAAAAATGATGCACATGGGTTATTCATTGAGTATAACAAATGAGTAGAAACAATCTTGATGAGATATAAAAAGGGCATCACTTGAATATATACTTCATTGAATTTGGCAGCTCAATTCATATGCTTCGTTATATGATTTTTTTTCCATTTATCCAACTTTTTCCACTTCTAAAAATAGTTTTAGTAATTTTTTTCTCTTTTTCCGATCCAGGGATATCAAATATCACCTCATGACATTATGTACTTTTTCATCTCAATGTGTCGAAAAAGTACTTTTCAGTCACGCGATGCGAAGCGGAGAGTGACTGAAAAGTTACTTTTCCGACACAGCGTGGGGAAATAGTATATTCCGTAACAAGTGAAAAAAAAATTGGTTTTTGACGAGTGGGAGGTTTATATCACCAGCCGAAGGCGAGTGGTATAATCCCACGAGTCAAAACCGTTTTTTTTTCACGAGTTACGAACAAAATTTTTCATCTCAATGTGTTGAAAAAGTACTTTTACGACACAGTGAGATGAAATAGTATATTTCGTAACAAGTAAAAAAAAATGGTTTTTGGCGAGTGGGAGGTTTATAGCACGAGCGGAAGGCGAGTGGTATAATCCCACGAGTCAAAACCGTTTTTTTTCACGAGTTACGAACAATATTTTTCATCTCAATGTGTCGAAAAAGCACTTTTTAGTCACTCGAGGCAAAGCGGAGAGTGACTGAAATAGTATATTTCTCACCTAGGGAGGTAAAATAAAGGAGGCTTGCTCACGTGCAGAATTATGGTAAGCACGTGAGTAAGGCTCCTTTATTTTACTTTCCGTGGTGAGAACATGATTTTTCCGCGTAGCGGGAGGGAAGTGAGTACTTTGCTCCCGCCGGGGAGAAAAGTTACTTTTCCGACACAGCGTGATGAAATAGTATATTTCGTAACAAGTGAAAAAAAATGGTTGTGGCGAGTGGGAGGTTTATATCACGCGCCGAAGGCGAGTGATATACTCCCACGAGTCAAAAACCACTTTTTTCACGTGTTACGAACAATATTTTTCATCTCAATGTATCGGAAAAGCACTTTTCAGTCCCTCGACGCAAAGCAGAGTAACTGGTGAAAAAAGTGTTTTTTTCACTGGTTACAAAATATACTTTTATATATACTATAATCTCCCGCAAGAATAAATTCGTTTCAAAAAGACAGAAAAAGTTGAAAAGATAGAAAAATTTTTATAATTACGCTAAGTTTCCCTTTTCTCATCTTTTTTTGGCAATTCGTCACATCGAAACACGTATTTTGAGAGCCTTGGATGGAGCCGTTAGGATGTATGCAATGAAAATTTAAACAGAAGAGCGAGGTAAGTTAGACCTCGAAACATCGAATCATTTATCCTCAAAAAATATCCCGTTTAACACGATATACCAGTGCCATAGAGAAATTTACTGGTTCATGGAATTACCTCATGACTCAAGGAGGGATTCTCACAGGGGCAATGAATTTTTACTTACTATCAGTTGATTTCTAGTGCGCTGATATATTTTGTCCTTGCTGGTTACTATTTAATTTGTAGTATTTGTACTTATTGTTTATTGCTTTGGTTACGGCAAAGGAGTAGATTTTTTAATTCCATTATAAAACTTCTACCTGAACTCATCGATCTTTGCCGATCTTCCCCCCCTTCTAGGTATGTCATAGCTAAAATACACTATGAAAGCTCAAACTTAATGGAGGCATTTCACTAAGATAAGTATGATACAACCATCTAATACTTTTCCATATTTCAGACATGGAAAATTATTTTTATTACCTCTTTTATTATTCAAAAAAATCTATTTTTTTTTTCGCTGAAACAATTTTTGATACTAGCATAAATGTGTTCAACTAACGTTCACAAACTTCAAGCAAATATTTGATGATAATTTTCTGCGCCCTAAAATATTCTCAAATATCCATTCATGTCGAGAAAATTTCGAATCGAAAAATTAAAAAGTCTTCGTTAGGAAATTGCATTGAATTTGTAGAAGATAAATAAGAATCTATTCCAGTTCGCCCAATTCTTATCGTAAGAACTTCAATAGAAAACATTGAAATAGAAGAAATTCCATTGAAATATCCACAGCTATTTATTTTCTCTTACGAAGTCTAGCTGATTTTGGTAACTGTGCAATTAATAATGGTTGCCGGCTTGTCGTTCCCGAAAAAAAAAATCCCGAACAAAATATTCCCGGAAAGAATTTCCTCGGAATTTTGTGCCTTAAAAATAATTTCCCGCACAGAATCTTGCTGGAAAAAAATCTTTCCCGAAAAAGATTTTTTGGAAAAAAATTTTTCTAAAATAATGTCCATACAGAGTTTTCCCTGATTTTTTTTGCTTTACCTAATAATAATGTTTAATGGGAGTGTATTTTGCTGAAAAGAGAGCATGCCGTGGTTATGATATTCGATTGAAAGCCATTGTTGATAATTATAATCGCGATGAAATTGATGACTACATCAAAAGTATTGGAAATATTTTATCATTCTGATTTATATTTATTTACATTAGTTGTATTTGAATTGACGATTGATTTATGAAATAGGATAGTGACCTTGCGTTGTTTACTGGCCTATGTATATTGATATCTCAGCAATTTATGTTTACTTTCATTATATATGATTTTCAATTGCATAAATTGTTTATCTATTTTCATTGTACTACAGTTTTTGGGAATAGATGTGTTTTTTTTAAATTTGATTTCTGAGGGAATTCCTTCCGGGGATTTTTTACCGGGGAATTTTTTTTCGGGAAATTTTTCCGTAGAAAGATCATTCCTAGAACCGTAATAATTTTTGATTCTTGGAGGAGTTCTGTCTGATGAGATCAATAGTTTTCACTCAACTCAGACATCGTCTTGAATATCAAGTCTTCTTCTTTCAGGAATATCAATAACCGACGAAACTCTCTGTTGTCAAAAAATCCATCTCTAGTTAGGGATAGCATCAGAGTATAGTCAGACATTTACTGGAAATTCCTTAAGGTCCGGATATACTCTCTTGCGAACGTTATCGAGATTATTTTGCATTTTATTTTTTTATCTACACAACTCATAACTAGTATCAGTAAAAGTAATAACTAGATCCCCCAAAAAACGAGTTTCTTTTTCAATTAGAAACAATAGGGGACATTTTCAAAGCGCTTTTTTAAAAATAAATATTGAGAAATAAGTGAATATGGGTAGAAATTAGAAATAGTTTGTTTAATAGTTTATTCTAGTTTAGGTGATGGGAGAGAGGATGAAATGTCATATGGGCTTTTTGAAAAAATAATCAAAAAAAGGCTGTTTGAAGGAATCCTAAAATTTTATCAAAGCTGGTGGGAATCTACTACACAATTACCTTTTTTCTGAATTCTTTTAAGTCGACTTTCATGATGGAATAGTGCACACTAACGACAAAAAGCCTGATTGAAAATTATCAGACCAATCAGCTGTCACTTCACATTCATTTTTCAATATCAAGACAGTCTATCTTCTTTGGAAAGACTTAAAGAATGAGAAATAGATAGGGGGAACCGTTGAGAACACGGGCCGCTTGAAGTGACAACTGATTGGCAGGATAATTTTCACTCACGTTTTTTGTCGCTAGTGCTTATTATTCCACCATAACAATGGCCTTAAAGAAATCAGAAAATGTATTCCAAAAGCTTTTTCTTGATTTATGCTCTACGTGCAGAGGAGTAATTATCCATTCCTAATTTTTTCTTATTTTCAATTATCTCTATAGATTTATGAAAAAAGTAAGATAAAAAATATTTTCGATTTTTTTGAGTGTTTTTTTAAAAGATATTTAAAATTTCAGGTTGTCTAATTATTACACTAATCGGTTTTAAAATATACAGCTTTGTAGATGAAAAAATAAAATGAAAAACAATCTAGATAACGTTTGGAATTAATTGTATCGTTAAACTAGAGATGAAAAAACTTGAGCTGAGTATAATGGTGCGTTAGTTGAGTAAAAAATTGAAGATATCCCTTCCTAATTTACATTGTCATCACGCAGTGTGAAATAGTATATTTCCGGTCTGTCGTTATGGGGTTTTTTACTCGCGCGGAGTTTGGTGAGCCGAGCTGTAGGCGAAGCGGCCAACCACGCGAGTCAAAAAACCCCAAAACGATAGCCCAGGAACGATATTTTTCCTTTATGAATTTTCACTTTTTTGAGTTCGGATAAGGGCCCGTATCAATTCCCGGACGAGGAAAAGTAAAGAGCAATACGCAAATAGTATATTTCAGCACGTGTGGGGCTATTTCGTTTTCAACGTGTGTGGGGTTTACAGCATGAGCCGCAGACGAGTGATGTAACCCCACACGTTGAGGACGAAATTTCCCAACAAGTCCTGAACATTTTGCCGTACTGCTTCTAGGGTTTTCTCGTACGGGAATTGGTATTACGTACTTCCCAAACTCGAAAACCCTAAAATCACTACGACAAAATATGATGCCAGATGGGCGTTATGGGGTTTTTTGCTCGCGTAGTTGGCCACCTCGCCTTCGGCTCGGTTTGCCAAACACCACGCGAGCAAAAAACCCTATAACACCCATCCGGCAATATACTACTGCCGTACTGCTTCTAGAGCTTTCTCGTACAGGAATCGGTATTACATACTTCCCAAACTCGAAAACTCTAAAATCACTATGGCAAAATATTATGTCGGATGGGCGTTATGGGGTTTTTTGCTCGCGTGGTGTTTGGCAAACCGAGCCGAAGGCGAGGTGGCCATAACGCCCATCCGGCAATATACTATTATGCCACGACGCCTGGAACCGGCGGAATTAGGCACAAGGCGCGAAGCGCCGACTGCGTAATCCGCCGGTTTCAGGCAGGAGTGGCATAAAGGTATTTTCATCACGGTGTGTCGGAAAAGTAACTTTTCAGTCACTGACCGCTTCGCGTCGAGTGACTGAAAAGTGCTTTTCCGACACATTGAGATGAAAAATATTGTTCGTAACA
>JAPYZM010005446.1:0-10217 GCA_030522845.1 Psyttalia concolor
GTAAAGGTAGCTTTGAGTTCAGAGTTTGAAATGACCATTCTGGGAGAACCCAAAGAATTCTTGAACGTTTCAATTCGACGAGATCGCGAAAACAGTATTTTCAAACTAAGTCAGGAAAAATACACTCAGAAACTATTAACAAAATACGGATTTGAGGATTCAAAACCACAAAGAACTCCTATGCTAAACACACAGGCTTCCAACCACGAGCGAAAACAGAGAGAATCAGATGTCAATGGTGAGTTTTGGGTTCCACGCGATGAGAAAATGAACAGTCCATATAGGGAAGTAGTCGGTAGTTTACTATATCTGGCGTGAACGACGAGACCCGATATATCCTATGCAGTCAATGTCTTGAGCAGACATCAAATAAACTCAACTGACGAGGACTGCAAAATGGTCAAAAGAGTACTCAGGTACCTAAAGGGCACGACTGCCCTAGGACTGAGATATACCGGTGAGACAGAAGTGATTGAGGCATACTCGGATGCCAGTTTTGCTGACTGCAAGGGTTCGTTAACGACGGGCGGATATGTAATCAAATTATTTGGTGACATGATTAGTTGGCGAACACATAAACAATCCTATGTAGCACTTTCCACTTGCCAGGCAGAATATGTATCGATGAGCGAAGCAAGCCAGGAGTTACTTGCAATTCACAACTCATTGAAATTCATTTTTCCATTCCAGCTTCCAATGACCTTGTGCTGTGACAATATATAATAACTGAGACATATTATTGACGTGAAAGCTCATCACATTAAAGAATGTGTTAAGCTAAATTTAATAGAAGTAAAATGGATAAGTTGCAGAAATCAACTAGCTGACGTGTTTACAAAATCCCTGTCGTGTGAACTACACAAAAGACAGGTGGATAAGATTATGAATACTAATATTTAATTATCAGTTTCTGAATTTTAGCCAAAAAGAAGACATAAGAGTCAACAGGAAGGATTCACGGACAGTCGGGAGGGAGTGTTGGAAATAAGGAGCGACAGAGCCGTTCCTCCTATATATATATATATATATATATATATATATATATCTATATGAAGCTACGTTAATACCTCACTAGTCTAATATAAGTCACGCATGCGCAGTTAAGCGCGTGCGCACCTACTTGCTAGCTACCTCACTCGACCGTTGTCGTGGAGACGCTAGCTCTCTCGTGCCTCGCACGTGATAAGGAGAAGACGTGATTTTGTGCAGTTAAACAGACGAGTTTACCATACGAAATATAATAAAGAATAGAAATAATCCACAAGACTTTTGATTTCACACCCAGTAGCCCATCAATTATGATGAATTTTATTTATGGATTCAATAAATGCAAAAAAATATTTTTAAATGAATCGCAATTGGGAGTTCAACTACCTCGTTTTCATAACTTGCGCACCCAGCCTCCCGCGGTGGAATATTCTAATGAAATTCGCTGTATCGACTGACACGGAAAATATACTTGCACGGAAGATTTATGTCAGAATTGAATAAATTCCTATGGTCAATTGATGAAGTATTTGAAATCGCATATGCTCGGGGGAGAGAAAACAAAAGGTCCATTTCGGAATTGTAATAAAGCTTACCATAAAGTGAATTCATTCACATCTCATTTGACGAAAAATCATCCTGGCTCCGTTCCGTTTCCAGTGTTGGTCCCGGAAATTTCTAATACACTACTTAATGACAATATTTTAGATAATAGCACAATAAGTGACACAACTAATTCGGATGACTATAATCACGACTCTACAGATGCCGCTGAAGCAAACGATTTCCTGTTGAATTCAGCTCAATTTTTTTTTTAATTTGATATTGAGTTTCATATTCCATCATCCCATGTACAATTTACCGCCGACCAGCTCTGTCAAATTCATGCCAGTAAAGGGAATGATGTTAAAAAAGAATAGATTTCCTCGAGGAATCGTTGCGCCCATTAATCCAGATGAAATAATGAACAAAATTTTCAAGTCTAACGGCTTTGGTACAATGAATAATGTTGGAAATTCCACGATTTCCAACGGCGACAGCTCGCACACAGGCTCACTCATACAAACATTCACTCCGCGGCCTCGCATGACTCGCTGGACAGTTTCCAGCTCTAAACCCACGCATTCACGCTTGGCGGCAGCACCTCCTGGACTGCTCTGCACCTCGCACTGGTCATCCTGTAGCTTTTCATGCAAATTTCCCGCATCTCGTGCTAACGGTTACCAAGTGTAAATCGCTATAATCTTTTCTCAGAATTCTGTCAGCTCATTATTTAATTATCATCAGATCTTAAATCTACTTCTCACAATTAAAGTTCCGCTCATTTATCTGCTCAGGTCACGGATTAGCTCATTTTGTTTAACTCATAAAAACTAAACAAGGGACAAAATATATTATACATTTGATTGGACAGCACAGCTAACCGCGTGGTGATAATAAAAATCATAGTGACTCTGAAAATTAACTCGTGTGTGGAAGTGCGGTTTTTTTTTAACCCGCTTAATTCCTTTTATTTATTGGCCGCTCATCCCCCTCATCTTAAACCAGATCCTGCTCAATTAACCTTCGAAGTTAATTAACAAATAAGGTGTTGGGAACCACATCTGGACGCCGGCAATATTATCAAAAACAATTTTGATATGTGGAGCCTGTTCAAATATTGTGCGGAGAGCCTCATTCGAAAACCAAATTTTTTTATTATGTCCCGACTGAAAAAACCTTATAGAATATTTTCAATTGCAAATCATACTGAAGTGAATTACGGTTAACACAGCAGCCTTCAGTCACTGAAGTACTAACTGATTGTACCGACGGTTCTGTGTTCCTGAATAATCCTTTCTTTCAAGAATATCCAGAAAGTCTTCGGTTAGTTTTGTACCAAGATGAATTCGACAGCGTTAATCCATTGGGATCAGCCAAATCAGTCCATAAAATATTAGGCGTTTACTTAAGCATCGGAAATTTGCCCCCGCACTTGCGTCCTCACATAAACTCCATTCAAGTCATAGCTCTATGCAAGAGCAGAAACTTTAATCATGACACGATTAAATTTAATCTATGCAAGAGCATGAAACTTTAATCATTTAATTATATGGGAAAATTGTTCAGGATTTGAAAACATCGTAACTGACGGGATTCGATTGAGTTCCAGAAAAATGATTAAAGATAGTGATAAAATCAAGAATATTATCGATGACGACTGGCAATCTATTTTATTATTGACAGAGATTATCGAAATCGTAATAACCCCGTAAATCCATAAAGTGGTTACATTGCATTTGGACCAATTAATTGGGCAATACATTGAATTGCGGATAAAATTTCCTAAATAACTTCGACCGAAACATCATTTTCTATAGCACTACGCCCAAATAATTTTACCGTTTGGTACGTTAATGAAATCGTGAACGATATGATTTGAGAGCGAACACGGTTATTTCAAAGATTTATTCCGAAAAATTATAAACGTTAAGAATGTCACCAAGACAGGTACAATCAAACATGAATTACACCAGTGATACCGACGCATGGGAGGGGATCTACGTAACCAAGTCAGCGGACGGAATGTTTAGCATTCTTAGCATTAGCTTCCTAGACTATAATTTGCTACATTATGATAGACTTATAAGCACTGAAAACTTATCAATCTACACAGTAAATGGAAATTGTTATGTGAAACACAACTTTGGTCTAGAGTATGCACATCTCAATTGACTGTGAAAGCCCCACTCATTCGTTTGGTTATGAAACTAATAAAATCGGAGAAACCAATGCAGGCGATGAAAAAAGGGGTTTCCTTGACCGAAACGTCCATCCAAGACACCTTCAACGAGGCCACAAGACAAGCACGGCAAGTAGTTGAATGCGAACTGCCACTGGTTGTAGTTGTGTTCCCTTTGCTCGCCAAATACTTCAACGAAGATCGAGACCATTTGCTCATGATTATTACAGTGAATAGACCGTGATTCATTATCATTTAACAACAATTATTCTCACCCACATATGAACCGTTACGTATTCATTTTCAGGACAGCTGTACTGACGCCCAGATCATTGACACTATGCCACAGGGCGGAGCCACACTTTTAGTAGAAGGTATTCATTAATATGCAGGTTTATTGATAGATATCTATTATTTTATGCTACAATAATTAAAAAATAACGGAACTAGTAACACCCCACGAAAAGGGAGCAATGATCATTTTTTTCGATTTTTTCGAAAATCCAGTTTGGGAATGTGATTTTTGTTTGGTTTTTCATTTTTGTGCCATAACTAAATTCTGTCCAACAGATCTTCACTTATGAGAGCATATTTTCCATTCATACCACCGCTTTTTTTAAAACAGGATTTTGAGTTGAAAATTAAAATTTTCATGCCTTTGCCGGCTTTATTACATATTTCTGACGAAAATTACAGTTCTTCCGATTACGGAAGGTTTAAATTAGCTCGTGCTGTTCGAAACAGCTTAGAAGCCTGCCGAGCTAGTAGCCCCATTGTAGCCGCGTTATTTCAGAGCAAACCGGCGCAGATTCGGGGCAGTCATTCTTATGAGGAAAGAAAAGTGAAATGACTCCCAAAAATAGGGTAAATGTTAAGGGTCATCATTGTTCACTGATATTCACCCTGTTAATTCCATTGCGTTCAATGAATTTAAGGGAATAATTATTAGTTTAGTGCATGGCGCGTGGTCAATGCATGATAGTGCTTTAAACCCCCAGAAAAGGCATAATTTATTGAATAAATTTTCAAATATTATACAAATATCAAATAGTGATTCATATTGTACAAAATTATTATTAATCATCAATCTTGAAATTAAAAGAAAGAAATGAATGGTGACTTGGGACGCCCTCACAGTTTACGGCAAACACGGAAGCTTGACGTCCCCACTTGCCCGATCGGCAACAGTCATAGAAAATGAAAAAAAAAGATAAACAGGGCTGTTGGAGGGATCTCCGATTTGAGGTGCCTAATGTGGTCCTTAGGAACGAACATTAATAGTTAATCAAAGAGTGGTGGATTGCTAATTTAAAAAATTGGGAGTAGCAGAGACTGGGAGAGTCATACGGACGACACAAGATTCGTCGGGCGCCCCGCGAATTTCTCCGTAATTAATTTTTTTCTATGGATGAATTTTTCCTCGTCAGTAGGAGAATTCCTCCGGATAATCGGTCTCTGGGCAATTAGTCACTAGATGTTCGGTCAAGGAGTTTGAGGGTCACTTGCAGATCGGTCAACCTATTTGGGAGTCACTAGGTGGTCGGTCAAGCAGTTTGAGGGTCACACAGCGGTCGGTCAAGCAGTTTGAGAGGCAATCAGAAGTCGGTCAAGCAGTTTGAGGGTCACTCGGAGGTCGGTCAAGCAGTTTGACGGTCACTCGGTGGTCGTTCAGGCAGTTTGAGGATCACTTGCAGATGGGTCAAGCAGTTTGAGGGGAACTCGGAGGTCGATCAAGCATTTTAAGGGTCACGAAGAGGTCGGTCAAGCAGCTCGAGGGTCAATCGGAGGTCCGCCATGCAAGTAGAGGGTCATTAGGAGGTCGGTTAAGCAGCTTGAGGGTCAATAGGAGGACGGTCAAGAAGTTTGAGGGTCACTCGGTGGTCGGTCAAGCAGTTTGGCGGTCACTGGGAGATGAGCCGATCTGATAGTGACCCTCAAACAGCTTGGTGAACTTGCTGGTCAGTGACTCTTAGTGACGCTTGACTCTTTCCCAAAGATCTCTGGTTACTAGGAGCGTCACCAGAGGTCCTTTGGAGAGAGTCGAGCGCCACGAGGGTCAGTAGGAGGTCGGCGAAACAGTTTGAAGGTCACTAGCGGTTCGGTCCAGCTGTTTGACGGCATCTGGAATGTCTGTCAAGCGTCACCAGAGGTCCTTGGAAGAGAGTCAAGCACCAAGAGGGTTGCTAGATGGTCGGTCAAGTTGTGTGACGGTCACTCGCATATTGGTCAATCTATTTGAGGATCACTAGGTGATCGGTCAAGCAGATTGAGAGTCAGTAAGAGGTCGGTCAAGCAGTTTGGGGGTCACTAGGTGCTCGGTCAAGCAGTGTGAGGGGCAATAACAGGTCGGTCAAGCAGTTGAGGGTCACTCAGAGGTCGGTCAAGGAGGTTGATGATCACTCAAAGGTCGATCAAGAAGTTTGAGTGTTACTTACAGATCGGTCAAGCAGTTTGAGGCTCACAGGGACGTCGATCAAACATTTAGAGGATTACGAAGAGGTCGCTCAAGCAGCTATAGGGTCAATCGGAGTTCCGCCAAGCAGGTTGACGCTCACTCAGAGGTCGGTCAAGGAGGTTGACGGTCACTCGAATGTCGATCAAGGAGTTTGACTGTCACTTGCAGATCGGTCAAGCAGTTTTCGGGTCACTGGGAGGTCGATCGAGCATTTAGAGGGTTACGAAGAGGTCGCTCAAGTAGCTATAGGATCAATCGGAGCTCCGCCAAGCAGGTTGAGGGTTACTAGGAGGCCAGTTAAGCAGCTTGAGGGTCAATGGTAGATCAGCCGATCTAATAGTGATCCTCGAACAGCTTGGTCGACCCCCTGGTCATCCTCAAGCAGCTTCACCCACCTCTTAGTGGCGCTTGACTCTTTTCCAAGGACCTCCGGTCACTAGGAGCGTCGCCAGAGGTGCTTGGGAGAGAGTCAAGCGCTACAAGCGTGACCGGGAGTTCGGCCAAGCTGTTTGAGGGTTACTATCAGATAGGTCAAGCGTCAACAGAGATCCTTGGTAGAGAGTCAAGCCCCAAGCGGGTCCCTAGGTGGTCGGTCAAGCAGTGTGAGGTTAACTCGCAGATCAGTCAAGCTATTTGAGGGTCAATAGGTGGTCGGTCAAGCAGTTTGACGGTCACTCGGAGGTCGATCAAGCATTTTGAGGGTTACGAAGAGGTCGGTCAAGCAGCTTGAGCGTCAATCGGAGGTCGGCCAAGCAGTTTCAGGGTCACTAGGAGGTCGGTTAAGCAGGTTGAGGATCAATGAGCTGACGATCAAGCAGTTTGAGGGTCACGCGGTGGTCGGTCTAGCAGTTTGAGGGTCACTTGCAGAAAAGCCAAGCAGTTTGACGGTCACTAACAAGTCGGCCAAGCAGTGGGCGTCTTACTCGGAGGTCGACGGAGCTGTTTGCAGGCCACTAGAAGATCGATCAAACGTCACCAGATTCCCTTGAGAAAGAGTCAAATGGCACTAAGAGGTCGGCCAAGCAGGTTGAGGCTCACTCGCAGATCGGTCAAGCTATTTGAGGGCCACTAGGTGGTCGGTCAAGCAGTTTGAGGGTCAGCAAGAGGTAGGTCACGCAGTCCCAGGGTGACTCTGAGGTCAGTCAAGCAGTTTGAGGGTCACTAAGAGATCGGTCAAGCAGTTTGAGGGTCACTCAGAGATCGGTCAAGCAGTTTGAGTGAGCTTGGTCCACCTCCTGGTCACCCTCAAACAGCTTGACCGACCTCTTAGTGGCGCTTGACTCTTTTCCAAGGACCTCTGGTCACTAGAAGCGTCACCAGAGGTACTTGGGAGAGAGTCAAGCGCTACAAAGGTCACTAGGTATCGATCAAGCAGGTTGAGGATCACTAGGAGGTCGGTCGAGCTATTCGAGGGTAACTAACTGGTCGGTCAAGCAGTTTGAGGGTCAGTAAGAGGTCGGTCAAGCAGTTTGAAGGTCACTCAGAGGTCGGTCACGTAGTTTGAGAGTCACTAGTAGGTCGGATAGGTAGCTTGAGGGTCACCAGGAGCTCGAAGGAGCTGTTTGAAGGTCACTAGCAGATCGATCAAACGTCACCAGAGGTCCACGGGGAAGAGTCAACTGCCACTAAGAAGTCGGTCAAGCAGTTGGAGGATGACCAGAAGGACGGCCAAGCTGTTTGAGGGTCGCTATCAGATCCGTCAGGCAATTTTAGAGTCACTCGGGGATCGGTCAAACATTTTGAGAGTCACTAAGAAGTTGGCCAAGCAGTTTGAGGGTCCCTAGGAGGTCGACCGAGCTGTTTGAGGGTCACTTGCAGATCGATCAAACGTCACCAGTGTCCCATGGGAAAGAGTCAAACGGCACTGAGAGGTCGGTCAAGCAGGTGAAGGGTCACTGGCAGATCAGTCAAGCAGTTTGAGAGTCACTCGAAGGTCGGTGAAGCATTTTGAGAGGCACTAAGAGGTCGGCCAAATAGTTTGAGGGTCAGTAGGAGGTCGATCAAGCATTTTGAGGGTCACGAAGAGGTCGGTCAAGCAGCTTGAGGGTCCATCAGAGTTCGGCCAAGCAGGTTGAGGGTCACTAGGAGGTCGGTTAAGCAGCTTGAGGGTCAACAAGAGGACGGTCAAGCAGTTTGCGGGTCACTGGGTGGTCGTTCAAGCAGTTCGAGGGTCATTGACAGATCGGTCAAGCAGTTTGAGGGTCGCTGGCATAGTAGCCAGGCAGTTTGAGGGTCACTAACGGATCGGTCAAGCAGTTTGAGTATCACTCGGAGGTCAGTCAAACATGTTGAGAGCCACTAAGAAGTCAGCCAAGCAGTGTGAGGCTCCCTAGGAGGTCGACCGAGCTGTTTGACGGTCACTAGCGGACCCATCAAACGTCACCAGAGTCTCTTGGGAAAGAGTCAAACGCCACTAAGAGGTCGATCAAGCAGTTTGAGGATGATTAGGAGATCGGCCAATTCTGTTTGACGGTCACTATCAGATCGGTCCAGCGGCACCAGAGGTCCTTAGGAAAGGGTCAAGCACCGCAAGGGTCAGTAGTTGGTCGGGGCACCAATTTGAGGGTCACTAGGCGGTCAGCGAAGCAGTTTTCGGGTTACTCGGAGGTCGATCAAGCGTCACCAGAGGTCGTTGGGAGAGAGTCAAGCGCCAAGAAGGTCACTAGGTGGTCTGTCAAGCATTTTGAGAGTTACCAAGAGGTCGGCCGAACAGTTTGATGGTCACTACGTATTCAGTCAAGCATTTTGAGAGTTACCAACAGGTTGGCTGAACAGTTTGATGGTCACTAGGAGGTCTACCGACCTATTTGACGTTCACCTGCAGATCGATCAAACATCACCAGAGTTCCTGGGGAAAGAGTCAAATGCCACTAAGAGGTCGGTCAAGCAGTTTGTGGGTGACCAGGAGCTCGGCCAATCTGTTTGAGGGTTACCATCATATCGGTCAAGCAGTTTGAGAGTCATTCGGAGGTCGGTCAAACGTTTTGAGGGTCACTAAGAAGTCCCCCAAGCAGGGTGAGGGTCATTAGGAGGTCGACCGAATTGTTTGAAGGTCGCTAGCAGATCGATCAAACGTCAACAGAGTCCCTTGGGAAAGGGTCAAATGCCACTAAGAGGTCAGTCAAGCAGGTTGAGTGCCACTAGCAGATCGATCGAACAGTTTGAGAGTCACTCGGAGGTCGGTGAAGCATTTTGAGAGTCACTAAGAGGTCGGCCAAACAGTTTGAAGGTCACTAGGAGGTCGACCGAGCTGTTCGAAGATCACTAGCAGATCGACAAACGGCACGAGAGGTCCTTGGGAAAGACTCAAGCACCAGTGAGAGGTCGGCCAAGCAGTTGAATGGTAACTAGGTGTTCGGTCAAGCAGTTTGAAGGTCAACAAGAGGTCGCTCAAGCAGTTTGACGGTCTCTGAGAGGTCGGTCAAGCAGTTTGAGGGTCACTCGGAGATCGATCAAGCATTTTGAGGGTCACTTGCAGATCGGTCAAGCAATTTGAGGGTCACTCAGAGGTCGATCAAGAATTTTGAGGGTCTCGAAGAGGTCGGTCAAGTAGCTGGAGTATCAATTGGAGGTGGGCCAAGTAGGTTGAAGGTCACTAGGAGGTCGGTTAACCACTTTTAGTGTCACTAACAAATCAGTCAACAGTTTTAGAGTCACTCGGATGTCGCTTAAACATTTCGAGAGTCACTAAGAGGTCGGCCAAGCAGTTTGAGGGTGCCTAGGATGTCGACCGATCTATTCGAAGGTCAGTAGCAGACCGATCAAACGTCACCAGATTCCCTTCGAAAAGAATCAAATGGCACTAAGAGGTCGGTCACGCAGGTAGTGGGTCACTAGCAGATCGGTTAAGCAGTTTGAGAGTCACTTGGCGGTCGGTGAAGCATTTTGAGAGTCACTAAGATGTCCGCCAAACAGTTTTAGGGTCACTAGCAGGTCGACCGAGCTGTTTGTAGGTCACTAGCAGATCGATCAAACGTCACCAGAGGTCCTTGGGAAAGTCTCAAGCTCCACTAAGAGGTCGGTCAAGCAGTTTGAGGGTCACTAAGTGTTCGG
>JAPYZM010005448.1:0-10852 GCA_030522845.1 Psyttalia concolor
TATAATTTCTATAGCAATTGAAGAGAATAAATCTGTAAACTTATCTGTGTGTACCGGATTTCATCTTCCCTAGTCCAGTCAAAGCTCCACATTCAATAGCATGAAGTATCTCCCTCATAAAATATCAGCAATGATTTACCCCCAGCTTTTGATAATCTCTCTGTAGCTTTTCCTAATTTTCCTCTAGCACTGCAATTGTTTCTTCAATCCAGAGCAGCCCACATCCAATTACCTGCCATAATCCACCGAATACAACTCGACCTCCGAAATTAATCGGATATTTCCCCCATGTTTTCCTGCGTATCGACGATCAGGAAAAGTTTTGCACAAAAATCCCTCGCGCTACATGCTGGCGCTTTCAATCTGCGCAACTTCTCCCTCTCGTTGCTACGCAACAAAACAATCGGGAAATATCCAATAATTTTGGACGTATTATGATACTACCATTGAATATTTCTCTACTAATTATATGTAGTAGCAATTATTATAACGATTTTTGGATTATTTGGTCCCCAAATGTTTCATCTGATCTCCAATAACAAATAGGAAATGAATTCTGCACGTAGAATTTATTAGATTTCTAATTTGGCATGAAATATCTCGGATATTTTTCAATAGCCACAAAATAGCATTCCTAAAACTTATGTTTGTAGCATGAAATTTTTCTTTTTCTCCGCGACATGATTTGAAAAAATTCCACATAAACTCCGAATGAAAGACCAAATTCTCTCCTGTTGATCGTTCTTTTAAAAACCGTTGTCAGTCTAAGTCACCTGATGCTTTTGGCTCTTGAATTTCCCCACGCCTCCAACTATGGTTCAGTCAGCATAACTTTTAACATCAAACAAAGGAGTGGAGGTAACGCGATCATACGCAAAATGAAGGTGGTAGGGGTAGCATTTCATGTTAAAACTTATGCTGACTTCAGTATAGAAAGGAACATACGCCATACCATTTTAAAGCGTATGAAGTTAGCTTTCAAATGATTGTTGTTTCATCCCCATTTCTTTATCCCTATTGAAGTTATAACGTTCCAAACATCATAATGGATTTAAACTGTCGTATCACGTTACGCTTGTAGATTTTACTTCAAAAGTATTTTAAATTTTAAGTGCTAATTGTCAATATATATGTATGATCGTGCAAAAGCTGAGAAAATTAACTTCCATGTGATACTCAATGCATTGCACGTTTGCTATTACGTTCTTATTCCTGGACATTTACTCTCATCGGAAATCACATTACGAATATGTAATACCATTTGAAAGCATTTGAAAGCAGAAACTTTCAAATGATACTACTTTCATTGAAATATCTTTTGTAGATTTTGAATTATAAATGTTCAATTCTTAAAAATTGGTTACATTTTCACTTTCTTCACTCTTTCCATTCTCCATGCACTTAATTTCTTCTATTAAGGAATACTATACCGTTTTAAGCTTATAAAATCAGGTTTCAAACGGATACAATTTCACCGCCACAGCTTCAGTACGACTAAGGTTGTGGGCTTTCAAACGGCTTGAGAATTGCATTTTCAGAATCGTTGCATCATATTTAGTCATTCTCAATTGAAACAACGAAATCAAAAAATTTTACGATTACTAAGCTTTTCCTCCGAAATTTTAAAAACTGGTTTCCAAGAGCGCGCGTTTCGTGCGTGCTTTGACATCGCCCTAGTTCGTAAAAAAAAGGTATGACTATAAAGAGCACAGTGACGACGCTATTGATACAGACATCGATTTCCACTCGGGGTTGGAGACGTGTGAAAATATACTATTCCCTCAGATAATGCAATTTTATTCGAGTTTAAATTATCCACTTTCATGTATAGGTTTGAATGAGAATTTCCGTGCGTCGTGTGTATCACGACGTTTACTGACGATAGGCCAAAGAGAGAGCCGAGAGGACAAAGGGAGGGACGTGAGCCCGATATATACAAGCCATTTGCATTTAAAGCGATACCGTCTTCACGGACATTGATATATTTCTCGCTCTCTATCGGTGTTAAGATCTCCAAGTTTATCCGGTAAAACCGGGAAAAATAGTAATATAATGAGTTTCCAGAGTTCCTATGAGTTTAATAGTCGATAAGTTTTCTCGCCTCGGGCTTCTCATCTCATTTTTTTTTCGTTGTATTTCTTCATGAAGCTCGAGGAATGCAGCAAAATACAAGAAAACACAATTGTTATTACGCAGAATTCGTTGAATTCCGACCATTCTGCAGTACTTCTGGTATTTTTAAACGTATTTTATAATAAAGGAATACTGGGCGAGTTAGAAATTAGAGGTAATGAGAAAATTACGGAAGACGTCGCGGGCGGGAGGGAAGGAGGAGAAATAAATTCTCTCGGAGAAGTGTATAATCAAGTAGCCATTGTGTATCCTATTTTACAAAGTTAGGGATCGTTGAAGGCCTATTTCGATGCAAACTCGTGGTAGACTGAAACACTTTAATAACCACTCATTCTCTATTTTATCCTTTATTATACTTTTCCATAAACGTCGCGGGCGGCGTGTCGTACAGTGGCATCTTTATTGTTATTCTCAGGCGAGCCTGGGGAGTGAACGAACCACGGAGAATTCGTTATGCACCCTCGTACGACGAGTCACGCGGGATAATCGGTTTACAAGGCATCTCCGTCCCTTCTCCAGCTATTCTGTTTTCAGTGAACATCGAGTGGGCTGGGGGGCGGCATTTGCGCCCCCACGCCCCCCCCCCCCCCCCCCCAAAACCTGAGACGCCGGCAGACTGCTCGGCTTTCCACGTCCACAACCCGAAGTTTTGGACTTTTGGAAAGGGGTATAGTAAATTCCACCAAACTGGAAAATCGCAATTACGGGACCTCGATTGCGAGTAATGCCCAGAGGGAATATACCCCTGTACGTGAGTAATTTATTTTTTCCAGGGGAAAATATGGGTGGATTTGACACAAATACTTGCGGTGACTACAATCATTCGGAAAGTGAGGGGATTATTCTCCATGCAGGAGAACCATTTTTCTTTTCATTGCGGGGTATGATGAGGTGAAAAGGTTCAGTGATAAAAATGTATTATTTTCGACAAATAAATAGTAAATAATTATAGCTGGTTTTAGGGATGTTTAGGCAACGTTGCGGATCGTTTTTTAGTAAAAGATGTTAAATTCCTATGTTTACGCTCTTTTTTAAAATTTTAACAGAGTTTAATTTTAACATTTATAAAAATGGAAAGTCTAACCAAAGAATCCCAACCTGATATGAAACCACTACTATGTTCAAACATAGGTCCTACCCCGCGCAGAGAGAAATTACAAAAATTTCAGGATTTTCCTTAACGGCAACAGCAGAATCACTTTCACGAAAAATGAACAACAATTAAAAATTTCGTATCATAAACTAAGATGTTCAAAAGTCCGAGTTTAAAATTGAGGAGCTTTATGTGAGAGTTTAAAGACTTCCAATTGAGACTTTTATAAATCCCAGTACGACATTATAAACCAAATAACACTCATTATGTTCCCTTTCTGTGCAATATTACCACTAATATTGATAAATCTAAAAAAAATGGCCTCTGTTCACAAACAGTGTATGCATTATGTCACAATTACAAAACCGCAAATCCCTTCAAAATGAAGATAATAACCCGAACAAGGTTGAATGGCAAATGGCGAAGACAGAATGTCCCATAAATTGCTGTTGCTAAAAAAAAATTGTTTTTTCCTCCAGTTCGTCCATAAACGGAGTTATTCCACTACAACAAACAGGAAGAGCTCAAGGGATGGCGAGAGGTAGGGAGAGGTTGGCGTGAGGGGTTGTGCGCGAGGATGCTCAAAAAAAACCTGGCAGCATGGGCTCTGGTCATAAATGACCGCAACGACGGTATAATGTGGCCACGACGTAATTTATCGCCGCGTTACGGATTGTCCCGTGGCGAGTGCGTCAGTATTTATGGCTGCTGCGTGCTGTTGTCTACCAAACGAGTGCATAAACTTTTTTTCCCCAACACTATTTTTCCTTTTTTTAATCTCTTTTTATCTTCACCAAAAAGTGCAAATGGAGCCTTGACAATATTCACTCGGATATTATTTATCTCCTTTTCATTTTCATTTATTTCTGATGCTATTGTTTTATTTTTTTAACGGCCACAAGAATAATCAAACTGTTTTGAGAACAGTTTAATGGAGACAAACATGCGGGTGAAGGGATTAAAGAGGCTCGGGGTTAAAGTTAGCGGCGGTTGACCCCTACGGCTCACAGAAACCCCGGCGACTCTGCCGCCAATTAACTCGCAATCAAGCCCTGACCATTCCAATATCCTCGAAAACCCTTTTTCAACTTTCTTCGTGCCGGAAACCGGAAATTGAGTACGCCCGTTATTTACTGGCCGGCGAAAGTAATAGGAGAAATATTTGATTAAAAGAACATGGATTTCTCCACCGAATGTTCTGGCAGTTCCGGGGGGAACGGACTATTCCAATGTATATAATCCCAAACACCCCCCCAAGTATCGTCGTCCAACAACTTATCTCGTTACCGGGTTTGGTTGAGTCTAGTTTCGCCCCAACTTTCTTAGACTCGATTTGAAGAGACTTCCCACCTACCGACCATTTCTGCGGTACTACAATTGGGTAGTTTGGAGAGGAACTTTTTATTTTGTTCTCAAGTGGCAAGGGCAATATTTTCTCATGTTTTTTTTTTCAAGTTTTTTTTACTGCTCTGGGCATTCGGTGACCATAGAGAGATGCTGCAATCGGATATGCTGTGGCTTGCCTCTGATTGGCCCACAGTCGACTTCCTGCGGCGAATTCGGTGCTCCGACGTGACTGGTCCAATTTCCGGTGGACGGGGGGAAAGATATCTTCTCACTTTGAGGAGCTTCTGTTCAGTGGCATCCCTCCACTTACCTATTCTCCACCTTGGTGAACACAGAGATAGCTGCAAGGCTATTTTCTACATTTTGCATTTGAAGATGGGAAGGCCATTGTCTCTCCTGCTATTGTGCCAGGGGAGTTCGATCGTATGCTTACAATTGGGTAAATTAGTTGGTTGCGTACGACCAATAGAGGAGAAATGGTTCTCAATACTTCTGACGCAATTTCGAGTGAAAAAACTGGTGAATTCTTCAGACAATTCCATTTGTTTTTGACGAATTCTATTAAAATGGTGAATAGAAAATATGGTAAATTCCGGATATTTATGCCACGGGAAATCGTTACCGGGGAATCGTTCTCCGGAAAATCGTTCCCCAGGAAAATTATCGACGATACGATTTTCCTGAGGAATAATTTTCCTGGGGAACAATTTTTCGAGAACAGTTTTCCAGGCAACATTTCTCCAAGGACCGTAAATATTTTACGAAACGCATTAATAGAATTTTGTTTTTCTAAGAAAATTCCCTTGAAATAATCTTTCTGGCTCAAATTTTATAAAAAAGATTTGAATACGAAAAACGTATACAAATTTTGTCATAAGTGGAAGTTCTAAGTGACATTAAAATGGTAAATGTCTAGTACAGGTCTATCTACGAGATCACCTATGAAATCCGTTGTAACTTTGTCTCTGCGCGCCCTAAATTATGAATCGACACCTCCGTTTGGTAGAAGTGGCTAGTTCTCGTGTTGTGGGATCAAAAATATCAACTTATCTCACCACACTTTGCGTGACACGCCGGTTTGCCAACGGCGTGGACGTGGTGGTGTCTAGTCCCAACGACAACACACGTTGACAAAGAAGCAGACAAGGGACAAACACCGATGATGTTAAAAATAATCCAATCCGTAAAAAAAAAATACTTTTTTGAAGATATAAAACTCTTCACGGATTGGGAATCGTTTCAGTGAGGGGGCACTAGGTTCTCACCATGAGCACTCGAAAAATTTCGAATTTGAAATTTCCTGGATTCAGTTATTTGCACAATTTACAAATTCACCGAGTCACTCGTTCCACACGAAATTGATCCACAAACAACCAGAAAATCCGGTGATGGTGCCCACTTGTCAAGGTAAATGCCTCGGACACCGTTTGTTTTCATGTTTTGATTCACCGGTAACTATGTTTGAAATTAAAATTGAACCGAAACCCATCACATCTCTCATGAGCGGTTCTCAAATTCACATTTGGAGAACAAAAACCAACCCTGCTCAACATGTCCCATTAAATTTGTTTAGGGGAACCTATACTAGACAATTACAATTAAAATAATACATGATCATGCAATTTAAATGGAGTGAACAATATTTGTAAGCGCTCAGTGTAGAGTATATTTTTATATGTTCACAGCTCTCACGAGAAAAGTTCTATTTTTAGTCCACAATAAAATACAAACATTAATAAGAGTTTGAAATTTTTTTCAATTTCATAAATCTCCAAAAAACATGAAAAAAAAATTCTTCCATTTCCGCACGATTTTTTCATTTTATACATTTTTCTCAACCAACCCCGGAACTTTTTTTCTTCGTAGTGGAACAGATTTTAATCTGTTCGGACGGATGAAACTAATGAAATTGGTTTTCGAACGGTTCAAACTTTTTCACAGTGAGAAGGGAGAGTCAAAAAAGGAAATATAAACACATTGTTTACTGTCTAGTGTCCATTGGTATCTGCAATTCACGTATTTTTCCGCAGATTTCCAAATCGTGCGGAAATCTTTTAAATCCCCTTGGGCCTTCATTCCCCCGTTCCATCGTGCAATATTATTTTGCCTTCAATAACGAATCAAAAGACAATTTCGCCTGTAGATTCCTCAGCACAAACCTCTGAACGAGACTAGCATCGTATAATTCCCAGGGATTCGTCATGGCCTGATGAATGGCAGCTTCCCTCTTGGTTAGGAGTATTGAATTCCACGGGGACCATTCGAGATCGGATTGAAATCGTAGTAAACGTAATTGGAATAAATCATCAAATTCTGAAATACCAGACTTTCCGTGCCAGATCGAGTTGACGAGGTGATGCAGTACACGAGGAGAAACTTTAAAGGCGAGACCCTCAGTAGCTCCCATTTGTGCTTCTGATTTACGAAGATCCTTCAACATTTGTTCGTAGGGTTCGTACAATATTGCCGGGTCCTTGCTGGGTCTAATTGCAGTGCAATTGTCGCAGGTCAGTAACGCTCTATGACTGTCATCAGTGAATATTGCGAACGGCAGTAGTTTGCCACACCTGGAAAAAGTGTTGTCATTATTCAGTAGGAAAGTGGTTAGAGGGCTTAAGTGGTACAGAGAATCCATAAGACTTAAACCGTATTACCTTCCCTACGGAATTATTCATTCTGTATTATCAGACATTAGGATTTAATAATCAATTTACAAAGCCGCCTTGAACGGTTACACGGAGAGAATTATTCATTAAAAAATGCCAAACGAAATCCCAATTGATTAACGCTTTATATTGATATTCAGTAGAACTTGGATATTAATCTGAGGCAAGTGCTGCAATAGAAAATCATTCGTGCTCTTCATGTTTAGTCTCAAACAATACACCGCAAATTTTGCTAAACGTAAATTACATTGTCCAAGTGTATTTTACGCGTAAAATCGCCGGATTAAAATTGCTCTAAATTGCCCTAAATTATGTAATTTACGTTTAGGTCTTTCTGTGTCTGATAGTGGCTGATTTATTTCGTATAAACCAGAGTGAAAGGTTTGAATTTTATTCAGATTTCCATCTGTCCACTTAAACCCGCATTCAGTTTTTCATCTCACCTGACGCAGAATTTTCTCCTATCCTCAGCTGTTACGTAGCGTCCTCTGGGCTCACAGCAGTCCAGTATAAATTTGAAAAAAGCAAGTTTTACACGTTCTCTCAACAGCACCATCACGCCAGGATCAAAATTTTTGGTGGAAAAATCCAACTCCTGCGTGATGAGATACTCAAGATCCCTAGAACTCTGGCAAGTGTGACCAAGAATGTACTTTTTCAGAGTGTAGAGCATAGAAATGCGGTTACTCTTCTCCTCAGTCAGCACACGGTACATGTATCTGCACTCACGGGCTCGTGCCACCCTCAGTGTCTCCACCTCTAGAGTTTTTCCATCTCGAGTCCTCCAGAAAGGTTGAGCGGAAGTGAAAAGAGAGAGAGAGAGAGACAGAGAGAAAAGAAAAAAAAGCTAACATGAAGCATCACTTTTTCCTATGCATTCTCTCACCTCCATATTTCGGGTCTCGCCAATATCTCCAGGTAGTCCAGATTATATCGCTCTCTCCTCTCGTCTCGCACTTGAATTTTGGCCCGTTCCATCGACCGCAGGAGCTCAATTTCTCGGAGGAGAATCATAGTCTTGGCAGCCATTTTGGAACTATCGAATAGCGTCCGATCGACACGTTCATTCTCCAGGATACGCCAGTGGTCTAGGACATTTCGCAGCATCTCGAAGTCTGAACGTGTTCTCGGTGCATGATGCTCCACTATTTCGAACTTGTTACCTTCGGGCAGGCGAACTAGTTCTTCAGATACGGGTGGATGGGTGCGGGTTTGTACTGCGAAGCGCGCCAATGATGAAATCTCGGTTCTGGTTCGACAAGCTCTACAATAGAAAAGCCATTTTGATTGCGAATTCCTGTCAGGATAGAAGTGAAAATTTCCAACGACGAACATTCATTGGAGGGCTTGCCTTTTTTTATTCGTTTCTATTTTTATATTCGATTATACAGAGCAATTCCAGCGTAAAAACAGAATGCGCTGTCCAAGTTCCTTAATTCTCCAATATTGAATATTTAAAAAATTGAAATATGTAATTCTTTCATGAAATTTTACACTCATCCCTTAAATGGACACAGGAAACAAATTTCTTATTGTGATTTAACAAACAATGAGTCATCATAATTTAAAGAAAAATGTTAGGAAAAATTAAATGACATTTTAGATGTGAAACGCAAATTTTTCTCGAGAAACGGTTATTTTCTTTTACTTTATGACGATTACATTTTTTTTTATTCTTTTCGTTTTCATAGTCCAGTACCCGGAACAATTCTGGCAGTAAGGGCAGTAATTAAATTTGCCCAGTCTCTAATTCTTCAATATTAAAAATTAAAAAGATTAAAATATGAAATTCCATCAGGACATTATATATTCGTCGCTTAAATGGGCACACGAAGAAAATTTCTAATAATGATTTAAAAAACAATGAATTATCATAATTTCACGAAAGATGTTAGCAACAAAATCAATGCCAGTTGAAATATGAAGCGCAAATTCTCTCACGAAACCGTAACACGTCAAACACCCTAACACGTCCCTAACACCCTAAGCCGTCAAATTCGATGTACGTTAACATTCATTATAACAATGATTACCTGAAAAACTTTTGGATTTTAACAGCGCTCTCCTCCTCCAGTCTGCAAAAATCAAGAATTGGCCATAAAATTCTTAATTCAGATCGTTAAACACGAGAGGAAAATGAAATTGCACCTCGAGAATTTCTTCGTGAGGAATAATTCTTTCGTCTTCAGTCGTAACTCGTCGCCGGTGAGACGAGATCTGGATGCTGAAGATGGTGTCAGTAATTTGTCCCCCGAGTCCGGCCAAAAATACGTCTGGATAGCCGTGTCATGGGATACGGTTGTGTACTTGCACGTCGACGTGATAACGACAACGGGTTTCTCCTCACAATCGACGTGATACCTCGAGCTTGTCTGAGTTGCAGCATCATGATACTCCTTCCCTGTTACTACATTCTTCCATCCACCCAGAAATTCTTTATCCCTGGTGCGATCTTCAATCTCCATTAGCGTTATCATATTTTATATTCTGAAAATTACATTTTTCTTTTCAATCCCATTTACAAAGTTATTCCCTGCAGGCATGGGAGTTACACAAAATTGAATGGCAGGCGATGATATAAATTCGGTCATAGTTAAATCCAATTATACGGTAAATACTGAAGGCTATTTATTATTGAGTCAGCATGCGCCTGTTACGTGATGAATTATTCGGAAAGAAGCATTAAATAAACGTTTGCACTAACGTAAAATTTATATGTTGTTTTATGCCTCGAATGTGATTTTTCTCAATAGGGGAAGAGACATTTTCTATGGGCTTCGTCGACTCAGAGTATTTGAGTTTTGTTGGTCAATTTTTTTGATGGAAAAAAAAAGTAAAGAAATGACGGTACTAATAGAAAATTCAACAAAATTGTCTAGTGAATTTTGCTAGGATTTTGTGTGCAAGTGCCAGAGGTCAACAACTCCTATTAATTCACCATTCAACAAAGGTAACATTGAAATTCTAAATTCATTGGTAATAATGCAAGTTGTATAGGTAGTACGTGTACCTCTCCCAAATGTAATCATCAATATCATAGAATATTCTATTGAATCAGAACAATCCTGATAATAGATAATAAATGTTTGATCCTGATTCAAATGCATCAGCGCATCCCAAGGAAGATAAAAAGTATACATAATCCGCCCTCACTCGCAATTCGGTTAGGTAGAGCAGATGGGGAAAATCAATAGCAATGAATACCTCTGGATATTCGCATATTTGAAATAACAAACATTCCAATGAATCTCACTCTCCCTCCTTCAGTCTTTCTCTAATTATTATGCATCAGAGAATTAACAAATTGCAATGATGTGAACGAATTAAAATGCCGGCCGGAGAAATGCGGGAATTCAAAATTCAACGAGTGCTACCCAGGGAGGAAAAGTCCACCCTGAATATGGGGACAAGGCTGGAACAAGATATGACATCAAGACTGAATAACCCAACCTTGAATGAAGCTTCTTTCCATTGTTGAATCGTAAATAGATTTCAAGCATGGGTCGTCAATATATTATCAAGCCTTGGTTTAAGCTTGGAACAGCATGGCTACTCAAGACTGGAATATGGAAAATAGATCAAGACTTAATTCAATCGTCAAATCAATGACTGA
>JAPYZM010005457.1:0-15098 GCA_030522845.1 Psyttalia concolor
CGCCAAGGACCAAGGAAAAACCTCATCCTGAGGGGAAAACCTTGGCCAGGTACAGTCGTCCCTTTTTAGGAGACTCCCGCTCGGCAGTGCATCGTGAGAGTAGAGTGCTACAAATTTTTACAAATTTTGACCGCCGGGGTTGAGGAAGTGAACCCGGATCATTGGCATACCAGTCTAGCACTCTCACCACACGGCCACTGCCGTCGGTCCTCGAAAATTATTTTGTGAAATGAAAAAAAAAGTAAAAATTGCTAGCTTTCCCATGAATTAGGATTTTACTCAGCAAAATGTCTCGACCTGAGGCAGCAGATCAATGGGGCAAACATTCAATAATTCTTCAGGTCTCGTAGTCATACTCCATTTTTGTTCTTCTCAGTGGACAATCAGAAAAGCTGATCATTAACACTGACGCCGGTGGCGACGATGCAGCCGCTATTCTGCTGGTTCTGTCAGCCTGGGCTGCCAACGACTCCAGCTTCGAGGTGGTCGGTATCACTTGTACGTACGGAAATACTGGAGAGAGGAATGTAGAAGAGAATGTCCTCCAGACTCTGACGATCGCCAACATGTCGCAGGTATTGTAGTCACCGTTTCCATCCAAAAATCCTTGTCTTCACTCTCTCAATACCGTCACGAAAGATTCCAGTTTATGGAGGGGCGCATAAGCCGCTGACCCAAAATTTCACGACAGATTATTTCTTCGGGGAGAATGGCTTCGGTGATATCGAGTTCGAAGACGAGATCACAGCTGCAGTGGACAGGTCAAAGCACGGGGCAGTTGCCCTGGTCGATCTCGCCAGGAAATACCCGGGGGAATTGAGTGTTCTCTCTCTAGGACCACTGACTAATATCGCCCTTGCTATCAGCCTGGACCCAGACTTCGTCGAGAATGTTAAACGATTTTACGTGATGGGTGGGAGTGTCTCCGGAGTCGGAAACATCGCCCCAGGGGTTGAGTTCAATTTTGCTGCCGACCCCGAGAGCAATTTCATTCTTTTCAACGCGACCAGAGGAGCACCAATATCTTTACTTCCATGGGAGTCCCTTTCGGGGATATCAATGGTAAGACATCAGTCAAAAAATAATTCTCCAATTGGGAACCCCAATAATTAATTTACGCATTCAGAAATGGAGAACTGAAGTCCTGGGTTCCATCAAGTCGAGGACAATGAAATTTCTGAATCGGGTGGAGAACAAAATTCTCCCCAAATCCAACGTTTGGTTGGCAACCGACCTCATGGCAGCTGCGTTCATGCTGTGGCCGGATCTAATCACGAGATCTCTCGTAACGAATATAACTCCAGTGTTTGACGGAGCTGCCAAAGGAGGTCTCCTCGTCGATTACAGAAATCGGAGTGGAAAAATGAAGAATACAGAGATCCTCCAGGGCGGCGATTCCGAGGGGGTGAAGCCACTGCTGTTAAAATATTTCCAATAATTAAAATAGCGACTGTGACTGAAATAACATGACCAAATAAATTCACCAGACTCAGTCGTATAAACGCGCTATTTATTTTCTGTCATGAAAAAGATGAATAAATACATGAATTCAAATATACACTTACTCTACCTAAATAAAACGTATCACAAAGGATAATCTGGCAGTTGTCGGTCGCACCCATGAAGCCTCAGTCATCAAGTGTGATGATTTCCACACTGTCCTTGAGACTCTTCTCCCCCTTTTTCCCCTGATTACTAGTCTTCCTGGGGACCTCATAAACCGCCATAGAATCGGCTCCTCCTGGTCGTGCCCCCTCAGTTCCCTTCTGAGGTACGACACTCATCAACAGTGGCAGATTCTTCCCAAAGTCAATATTCTTAGAGTGACCCTTGCTCTGCGGAATGATCTCCAAGTGCGAGTGCTGCTGTAACTGCGAGAGCATCGAATAAGTCTCAGCAGTATTGGCAGAGGAGATTCCACTCTGAACGCCTCCAGTCATGTCAATCCCCTTGGCCTTGCTGGACTTCCTGAAGGCAGGCTTGGGAGGGATTTTCGCAGCCATTGACTGACTCACGGGGCTAACAGATATTCCACTGAGCTCAGAGGGTATAAACGGCGATCCAGGTATTCTCATGACCCTCTCATAATGCCCCGACATCCCCGGCACCTGTGGCCGCGGCGTTCTCTGCTTCTTCGTGGGATTCTGCTGGACCTTCTGCGGCAGCGGTTGTCCCTGCTTCTTCGACAACAGCTTGTGTTGCAGGGAAGTACCCCTCTGCATTCCCATGGGCACGGGCTTGATGTTCAAGCCGGAATTCTGTAGACTCGAGTGACTCACTGGAAGATTAATTCCAGAAGGACTCGCACTCTTCATCGGGCTCACCGATAATGACGCATTGTGCGCCGGCTGGGGTTCAGTCAGGCTCTTGGAGACTCTGATCTGGGGGGCTGACATCTGCTTCGGTGGAGTTGTCTTCGGTGGCTGAATTACTGACGGCTTCAGCAAGGAGACCTGTGTCGGCGAGGGCAGGGGTTTCTGGGTTTGGGATATTTTTATGTGTGACATGTCCCCGTGGGACATATGCTTCGATTTCTTGGAGGTGTTACCTACTGGGGTAATCGATACTGAGTGGCCGTGATCCTTGGAAGTGGACGAGGTCGTTGTTGGCTTTGACTGGCTGTACATTTCAGAAGAAGTGGAAGGAGTGGAATTTTGGAGATTCAACAGCTGTTGAAGTGATAAATTTCCCATGTTGCTCATGGAGCCTAGACCTTGCATCCCAGTCTGGGGCATTGGCATTCCAGTCTGGGGCATCGAGCTCGAGGTGTTTATGGTGCTCATCGTTGGTAGAGTTCCACTCGAACTGGATAAGGGGGTGGGGAGATTGCCGAAGCCTGCCATACTGCCCATCGAAGATAAATTACTCTGGTACTGGCGCAAAATGTCCTGGTAATTACCCATCTGTGCCACATAATTCACCGCTGCCAGAGGATCTATCATAGTCTGTCCCAAGCCCGCCGTTAATAACGCTGAGAGCATATTCTGGTCGAGCAAGGAGTTCATGAAGTATGGCTTCATCAGGGATTGGTTGCCAGTCGTGCCCATATAGCCTGAGTAATTCTTCGAGTTGAATTGATTCATCAGATTGGCGGTCTGCATTGAGAGGGTTTTGTTGACGTTGGGGGGCCGACCTCGGGGACGACCGGTGCCAGACGTCTTGTAGGGCTTTCGTTGTTGAGGAGCTTGTGGAGAGGTTGGCACCGGTGGCGGCTGACTCGGGAGATTCGTCGGTTGGCTCGACGAAGCCACCACTGGCTGAATTCCCGACGTTCCTAACACCTCCGACCTCTGCTGGTGTGACTGCGAGGCACCGATCTTGTTGGCCACTTTCTGCTGTTGGCAGCAACGAATCGCAACCTCTAAGACGTTTCCCTCCGCCGTTTTTATCCCCATGTACGTCTTGTAAGTGTCGATCAGAAGAGTTGCGAAGGCCTGCACCTCTTTCCCTTGAAAGTTCTTCTGGACCTGCTGGTATATCTTGTAGACGTCCAGTAAGACGTGCGTGCGGGAGTCCGTACGCAACAATTGCTCGTTGTCAGTCGCGTTCGGAGGGCCCATCAACTGCATCCTCGCTCGTAGGGACTGCAAGGACAGGGTCAACGCCTGACGCGACAACTGCTCGCGTTCCGAGTCTCGAACGTATTTCCTGGGGAAAAGGAAGTATTAATTATTGGGATATTTTTGTGAGAGGCGAGGAGGGGCCAGTGGACTTACTTGTCTGCGTCGGGGATTTTCCGAAGCTGAATACACAGCTCCATTAGCATTGAACTGTCATCAGTCTCTTTTAGAACTTGCATCAGCAGGGTCACGCATCTGGACATGTGAGAGGGAAAACTACCTGGCCGGTCGATCTCGTCCGTTGGAATACGCCAGACTCCCTGAGATTCAAAGAATTTTATTATAATTAAAGATGTATAAATCTTTATAACACGTTACTTGGAAAATTTTTGTAATCCCTCAAGTTGGGTTTCTTCGAAGAAACTTTTTTGCCCTCCATTTTCTTAATTCCTTGGAGATTGCCCTGGCGAAATACGTCTTCCAATAAATAAATTACTTGATAGAGAAAATTAAAACAACGTATCAGCAAATTGTATCGAGAAGATGAACAATTAAAAAATTAGTTTACAGAATAAATACATTTACAGAATTTACAGGATAAATAAAATATTATCCATTGTCTGACATACTAAAGAATGACTCTAGGGTATCAGTGACCCTGAGGATAAACTCTAGTGTAGACTTAATTGACCTAACATCGAGAATTGTGTAAAAAAAATGATTAAAGATGTGAGGGCCCATTGGGAAAGTAGAGGAGTTGTCTAGAAGTTGAGAAGTTCGTGGCGCAGTTGAGGACTCAACTGGTGAGTAATCAAGTAGACAACCGAAGATTGATCCTCAGGTAGAGGGTATTACCCAAACAATGACCTGAGACTGAATGAGTCGGGAATTTAATGGAAGGGACAAGAATAGAACTAGACCTAGGGACCTCTTACTATTTTGCCTTAAAGAATTTAATTTTCAATAAGAGTTCAATCCCCTGAGCTCATGTCACTCTAGAGAGAAAAGCATTCGTGACTTCGTCTTCCTGAATAAATTCAAGACTCCCGAGGATAAAGTGGCTCTCACAAATTCCCTAAAAATAAAAAGAATTGATATCTGTTTGGCTGGCCGCTGGGTTCCCATTAAAAAATTCCAAATTATTCGGAGAATTAATAATGAGCTGTTTATCTTTTTGTTGAAAAATTCCACCTCATCAGAGTGAACATATGTCTGACTAATTTTCTTATCGTCAACGTGGACTGACTAGGTAAAACATAAATGTCGCGATGAGTTCTTTTACTGTCTCACTGACACATTTCATCGCGTGATCGGCGCGTGGTATACATCTCTCTTCCGCAGGAGCATAAGACCCTGTAGTTCAATTTAACGACTGACTCGAGTGACACTAATCTGCACAATCCACGAGCTTGAGAATTAATGCAAGTTGATGGTTAGTAAAATGTGTGTGAAATCGAAGCCATGTCATTTAATTTATTTATTTATTTCTCTTTGAACTGGAAGAAAAAGTCAGTTAAGCCGAGGGGAGGAAGAAAAATGTCCTCCCCCAACTCGCGAATTTTCTTTTTTCAATCTATCAAACCGGGTTATCTCGTGGTAACAATAATGCGGAGAATAACCTCAGACTTTCGATTTTGTAGAAACAATCGACTAGATAATATCACTGATATCACTTGAGATTATCGTTAATAGGTTGCGGTGCCTTTTAGAAATCGGATTGAGCCATCTTGTGTCGTCATTAGACAAATGGACTGATTGAAAGTGCTTTATGATATCTTGATGAGATGTCGAGCTCTCCTCATAATTTGCGATTGAAAAATATTAATTTTTATATTCTATTTAATAACTCTTTTAACTCAGGAAATTCGTGAATTGTTGAATTGTTATTTAACCAATCAATTCATCCATTCATTCATTCATTTACTTATTTATTTATTTATTTATCCAGTCATCCAATAGACAATCTAGCACCGACTGTCGCGTTATCAGACAATCCATGTCGCCGAGTAATTTCTTATTCACAAAAATAGACCGACAATGGATCTATTTCCGGGAGCCCGAGAATAAATCATTCGGGGAAAATCGAGCGCCTGAATCTATCGAGCCATCAGTCAATAATAAAAATGATATTGTACTCGACTATTCGTGATTTCAGACATCATTCGAGGCCGGCAATGATGGCGAGGAACACTCAACTAAAAATCCTGTCGATTCTGCTGGCCATGTGCATCGGCATTGCCGGGTAAATATCCCCTCGCTATTTGTCTTTGTGATCAATTGTTTATGACGATAATTGTAGCTGCCTCGCCTATTACTTGTCCGATAATCAGTCGGATCGCAGCGGCCGAACATCTGAGAAACTCGTGATTGATACTGACGCCGGAGGCGACGATGCAATGGCCATTCTATTGGTGCTGGCGGCATGGGAGAACAATGACTCGAACTTCGAGGTCGTCGGCATCACTTGTGTCTATGGCAACACTTACGAGAGAAATGTTGAGACTAATGTACTAAAGACACTCACTGTTGGCAAAGCGTCAAAGGTAGTTTTTTTTATTTTCATTGAGAGTGACAGAAGACGCAGATAAAGAGTTGCTGAGTTCTCGATTGATATTTCTCGAGTAGATAGAGAAACGATTTTTTCATTACGCTGTGAAGGAAGAGTTACTTTTTAGTCACTCTTCGCTTCGCGTCGAGTGGCTGAAATAGTATATTTCGTAACAAGTGAAAAAAAATGGTTTTTGGCGAGTGGGAGGTTTATAGCACGAGCCGAAGGCGAGTGATATGATCCCACGAGTCAAAAACCATCACTCAGTCCGTAAAGCACTACTTCACGGCCGCTTCGCGTCCGTGAAACACCGCCTACAGACGTCGTGACAACAAATATTGTTTGACACACGGCTGTGAAGAACTTTTTGTCACTCAGTCCGTAAAGCACTACTTCACGGCCGTGAAACACCGCCCACGGACGTCGTGACAAAAAATATTGTTTGACACACGGCTGTGAAGAATTCTGCCCGATATGACTACAGAACTCCCCTTCGGCTCGTCCTGTAACCTCATATTCTCCAGAAAAGTTTTTCACGGCCTAGTGTCAAAATGTACTATTTTCACATGTTACGAATAATATTTTTCATCACGCTGTGTCGGAAAAGTAACTTTTCAGTCACGGTCTGCTTCACGTCGAGAGACTGAAAAGTGCTTTTCCGACACATTGAGATGAAAAATATTGTTCGTCGGCTCGTGATATAAGCCTCCCACTCGCCAAAAACCATTTTTTTTCACTTGTTACGAAATATACTATTCCAACACAGCGTGATGAAAAAGTACTTTTGATCACGCTGTGTTGGAATAGAAAGAGTAACGCCTGAATGCGAGAATCCCGGAGCAAAAATGGATTTTGGAATTAATTTGAACGATAACTTCCCCGACAAACAATAGATTCCAGTGTACGGGGGGTCGCAGAAGCCCCTGATATACTCCAACTTCACCGCAGGAAATTACTTCGGCGAGGATGGGTTCGGGGACTTCCGATTCGGCGACAACATCACAGCTAAAATTCATGCTAAGCACGCGGCAGTTGCGCTGGTGGAGTTGGCCGACAAATACAAAGGAGAACTGAATATTCTCGTGCTGGGGCCGCTCACGAACATCGCAGTCGCCCTCGCCCTGGACCCCAACTTTCTCCGGAACGTTAAAAGACTTTATGTCATGGGTGGAAGTGTGGCGGGGATGGGGAACAAGTCCCCAGGAGTTGAGTACAATTTCGGGCACGATCCGGAGAGCAATTTCGTAACTTTCAATTCATCTGAATCCATTGTAATGTTTCCGTGGGAGGCGGTGCGTGCGGCTGCGATACCCCGGGTAATATCTCCAAGTGATCATTTTGATTCCCTTTCATAATGTCATCCAAGCTTTCATTTAATTCGTCGCACAAAAACAAATGGAATTCATGTATTTCCAGAAATGGAGAACCCAAACACTAGGCGCGCTCCCCTCGAAAATTATGAAGTTCATGAACAAAGTGGAGTCAAAGATTCTTGACGAAATAACCTGGAAGCCAGCGGACGTGATGGCAGCGGCTGTCATGCTTTGGCCGGATTTAGCGTCAAAGAAATTATCAACCAGAGTCACTCCAGTAATCGACGGGGCAGCCAGAGGAGGAGTTCTGGTGAATTACGAGGATATTCCAGACAACATCAACACAGAGATCATCCAAGAAATCAACGTCGAAGGATTTAAAAAACGACTGCTCCACTTGTTCTCGGAGAACTAATTTAATTTCCCCACTCAAAAGAAAAAAAATGTTTTTTCACTTACATTGAAGAAATTTGTGCTCTTCCGCTCGGCGAAGAGTCCCTGGAGGGTCATTCCTGTATGGTACAGACACTTGAAGGTCCCCATGAGGAGATCTCGACACTTGTTGTTGTCCTTGACACTTTTGTTGTTGAAGTAATAGTGACAGAGACGATAGATGGACTTGTAATGCCCGGGGAATCTCAGGACACACTGCTCGAGACCTGCTAGACAGTAGCTGATGATTTTTGAGACTTCTGCGTCTGTGAGATACTCCTCTAGAAGAATTAATAAAAAAAGAGATAAATATTACACTATTTTTTAATTGATACAATTTTTAAGAAAAATCAAAAGACAAATTCTAATTTTTACTCCTAGAGATTCCTTGAATATTCAAACTTTCTCAATTTTTTTCGTTTTATAAAAAAAAGGAATTATACAAGTTACCAAAATTAACCAAAAATTTATGATAGACATTTGAGGAAACTGAATAGCATGGCAATATCCATCTATTTTCATTGTAAATAATCCACTGTAAATTAATGAATTAAAAAAAAATCGCTACGAATTTCAATAAATTTTGTCCGTTACCTTTTTCCTCGACAGTATTTTTCTTTTTCTCGCCCTCGCTGTCCCCCGAGTCGCTATCACTGTCGACACTCGAGCTATCGCTGTCGGAGCTATCCTCACTGCTGCTGGACTCATCGCTGCTGCTGAAGCTCGAGTTATTGGTCTCATTGGTGGTAGTGGTGAGAGTAGTAGTGGTGCTCTCCTGGGAGCCCCTTCGACTCATCGTGGCCTCCTCCTTGACAACGTTGACCTGCGTCTTCTTCCGCTCCCCAGGTTTCTCCTTGTAATCCCTCTCCTTGCCGGCAGCTGAGGAGGCATCAGCTGTCTGCAAGTCCTCGTGCTGCAGCCACTTGCCCTCGCTCTTCCTGCTCACCTCCTCGTCAATCTGCGCTGGCAGCTCCTCCAGCATCTGCTTCATGAGATCGTCCATCACGTCCTGAGCATTGACAGGCATCGATTTAGGGAGGAATGCCTGCTTCTTCTCCCCAGACCTCTCCTTATCGCTCTCATCGCTGGATATCACCATAATTTCGTCATTCAAGAACTCCTTCTGCTCTTTACGAAGGCTGATATCGCAGACTTTGGTTATCAGCTCATCAATGACACTCAGGACGTCCTGCATCAGCTGGAGATGTGAGATATTCACCATCTTCACTCGCTTGGAGGGCTCCTCAGTACCACCATCTCTTCCTCTTTTCTTAGCATCCGATTTCGCTTTCTCCGACTTCTCGGGCATCGGAATCTCTTCTACACTGCTCAGCCGCTTATCCTGGGTTCTACATTTCGGGTGGATCTCTGTAGCTGGTGCCTCGTCCTTCGGGTGATTCTTCTCCGGACCGAAATCCTCCTTTCGCTTGCTCCTGTTGAGCTTCGAGGGGTACTGCATGAAGGGACCACTCGCGCACTCCAGGAGGTACTTCAGGAAGGACTGACCTAGAGATTTCTTCAGGGGCTTCCCCTCGTGTTGCTCTAGGTACTTTAAAATACTCGCGTGGATTCTGTAATGAACCTCCAGCGCCTCCACCGCCGAATTATTCACGTTCTTATGATTGATTCTCTTGGGATAATGCGCGTTATTCTTATACAGTAATTCACTGGCTCGCTCGTAATGCTCCAGGAACACGGGCGGGTCCTCGTTCCTCTTCTCCGCGATCTTCCCCAGCATGTAGTGATACAGCCACCGCTCATCCTGTAGCTGGGGCTCATCGTCGATGTTCGCCAGATAAATTTTATTGGCCGACTGGAAACAATTCTCAGCGGCCTCTAGCGTGTCCTCCTTTCTGCTCTCCAAAATGGCGAACTTCTCTAAACTCAGGGTATCCGACTCCTGCTTGAGGAGCCTCGAGCAAAACGAGTGCACCATGTACACGAAATTCCCGTACTCGATCCACATAACACTGTGCCCAGGCTTGATCTCGACAGCTCTCTCGAAGCTGCACTGCGCCATTTTCGCTTGAAAGAGAAGCTTATTAATATCGACAATTGGTTTGCAGTTGTTGAGGAATGTTCCCATGACAGTTCCCACTGACATTGCGAGCGCTCCCCACGAGTTGAAGGCCCCAGGATGAAGAACTACGTCCATCGTGTAATACTTGACAGCTGATGAGAAGTTGCTGTTCTTGAACAGATGATCTGCCAGAAGATAATAAAGAGCGTCCACCTGATAGGGCAGAGGTTTAACGACCACCGGCCTCTTCTCGTTGTCCCCAACGATGTAGTTTGTCATCTCCTCGACGAGTTCGCTTGGATCGTGCTCCTTGGGAACCAGAGAGAGAATCTTCTTAAAGAGATTTTGAGTGTCTGCTGTGATAGACATGGGTTTGGGGGAGTCCACGTCGGGGATGATTTCGGGTCTGTAGAACTCAAAGAGCAGTTGGGCTATCTCCCACGTCAGGGAGATCGTGGGTACCTGGTGATCCTCCAGCTGCTTGGGCTTGGTCTTGTTGGTTCTGTTAGGGTGGCCATACAAGCACCAGAAGATCTGCTCCAAGTGTTTGTCAATCTTCTCACGGAGAACTGCCAGTCTTGCCCCGCACATTCTCGGGATGACAGTTTTCAGGGTGAAGAGGAGGAGTTTAGCCTCATTCATGCAGCACCAGGCGTGTCGCCCCAGAAACTCGTGGCCCGTGAAGAGGATCATCAGAGGGGAGGGAATGTCTTTGTCTTCATCCTCAGAGTCCGAGTAGTGAGAGTCCGAGGGCTTTGATTTCTGTGACTGCCTAGACTTGGCTCGTTCTTTATCCTCTTCGTACTGAAGCACATGGTGGAGGAGGATCCAGGGGGTGACTGTCTCCAGAGGCATCTCCATTGAGCTCTCTGGTACGTCCAGTTGGTGGCAAGTTATCTGAATGAGATTTTGCACTAGTCGAGAGGTTTTTGACTCCAGATACTTGATGACTGTGGTCCCAGCATTCTCGACACACGTCTCGAGTTTGTCGAGACAGTTCAAAATACTCTGCCCCCATTTTTTGCGATCAGACTCGTCGGCTGAGTTAATGTAGACTTGCCAGGCCTCGTTGAGGCAGGCCTCAGCCCAAACAAAGCAGTCCTCAAACTGCTCCAACTGCCAGAGACAGTCCAACAACATTGACAGCTGTTTCACTCGATCGACATTGAGCTTGAGAATTGTCACCACTTCATTCCTCTGCTTAGTGTACTTGAAAGTCTCCTGGAGGATAAGTGAGAGTTCAGAGTATTTCTTCTCGTCGTAGAGCCTCTGGACTTCGCCCAGCTTCTTTGCCCTCTCGATCGACGTCAGGCGTTTCTGAACAATGGGAAGAGCTATTCTAGAGTAATATTTGCAATTCGGTAGCTTCACAGAAGCTGCTTTAGGGTCCAACTGCTGAAGATCGTGGATCAAGAGCTGCAGAGTTTTCATAGCAACTTCAGTGTCGCCTTGACACATGAAGAGATTGGCCTTCACCCAGAGGACTCTCAGCAGAAACACCAAGTGATTATCGTTCAGATCCTCTCGAACGCTCGCGAAGAGGATGTAGCCGAGCTCCTCAGAGGGTATCCCAGTTCCAAATCGATCCACCGACGAGGAGGGGACTGTCTCGGGTCGATTGTTCAACCATTTATCCGTGTGAAGTTCGCAGAAGAGCAGCGTCATCTCCGCCTCGTGCTTCAGGATCGATTCGTCCTCCTCAGGGTCTCCAAAGGGTGAAGAATGAGGGATGTGTTCTCGGGTGAAGAGGTACGACTGAAGGTAGACGTCAGTGAGCTCCTCAGGCCACTCCTGGTTCCACTTGGTGGACAAAAACTCCGTGAACTTTGCTATTATCACCATCAGATTACTTTTCCCCGAGTGCTGACAGATAAACTCCTCGACATCACTCGTCTCCAGTTCTGTACCAAAGTATTTGGGATTTTCCTCTTGATCGAGGGGACTCGGGGACTTGGAATTCTCTGAGCTCTTAATGCCATCGGTGTTCGTGGTCTCTCGGGACGTGAACAGCTGATACAGGTCCATTGTGTCCATGGAATCGTCCATGGACTTCAGAGGATCGTCCCTGATGATTTTCGCGGTGTCGGGAAGTAAATTACTTGGGAATATTCGTCTCATTGTTTCCTCCAATTCGACATCGTCTCTCTCCGGTTCTCGCCTATTGGATCCCCTTACTCGAGGAGATCTCCTCATGCTGCTGCTGCTCCACGCCCACTGCTGGAGGAAGCAGAGGGAGCTCCTCCGTCGTTTCTTCACCTTCTGCTGCTCCTCCTTCGTTTCTGCTTGCTCGTTCGACTTCTCTGGTCTTTGGCCTTTGTCCTCGGGTTTGTCTGGTGAGGGCTTGGGCTCCTCAGTATTCTCGAGGGAGGTTTTCAGGGTTCCGTCTGTGTCGTCAGAGATATTCATGGTCTCTGGGAAGTCCACTGGATCCTCCATCTTCTCGTCGTCCTCTGTTTTTATGTCTTGGGGATCTAGTTTCAGGGAATCCTCCTCTTCTATTATCTGAATGTCACTCGACGGATCGGACTTGTCCTCCTCCAGTTCAAGATCTACCTCCATCTCTAGACTTGCCTCTGGCACCTGATGGTCGTCGATCTTTTGAGGGGTCTTCGGCTCCTTCTGAGGGATCTCACTGTCCATCTCGATGCTGGCCTCTGACACATTATCTAGGACTTCTTCTCTATCGAGGGGTATCTCTTCTGGTTCCTCCATCTTATCATCTTCATTTGGAAGTGACTCTTCGGGCTCTCGTGGCGGCTGCACATTCAGGTTCAGTTTACTGATAAAATTGAGGTTGTTCTCACTGATGTAGTTGTGGATTTCTATCAGGGACTCACCGAGCTCGGCCCACGTGTGCTTCTCCAGGGGTTTCCTCAGGGAAACGTCGGGGATCGGTGTGAACTCGAAGTCAGGCCTGCAGGCCTCGATCCACCTCTCGGCGATTTCCTTGGCCTCCTCCAAGAACTTCTCCCCCAGGCATCGGTCGTAGTCCGCGTCCAGCGGTGGGTCCTGGGCCCAGTCAGGATTGAAGAGCTTGTAGCTCTCCTGGAAGAAGGGAATGTCCTTGAAGATCCTCTCCCTGAGGGCGAGACCTTTCACGTAGCTTGGGTCTCGCTCCAGGGCCATGGAAATGTATAAGAGGCAGTTCATGTGGTCGGGGACTGCGAACATCGCTGTAATGATGCTGTCTAGACATGGCCAGTGGTTGGGATTGCACTTGAGGCCCTGCTTGAAGGCCGAACAGGCGAACTCGAGGTTTGACGTCTCCAGGGCGAGGGTTCCCATTCTGTACCAGAGCATAACGTCTGTGTCGTCAAGGTTTGCTGCCTCCCAGTAGTAGTCTATGGCCTCGTCGTAGCTCTTCAGCTGGGCGTAGATACCCCCAATGTTCTTGTAGCAGCAGTACTTCAGCGAAAGCATTGGACGTGTACGACCGTCTGGGATTTCCGGCTTCTCCACTTGGTCCAGGAGCTCAGTCTCCAGGAGGTCCTTCAAGAGGTGCAGCGCCTCCTCGATTTTTGATTGCTTCAAGAGATCTAGGGCTTTGTTGTACTCTGTCAGCGCTAGCTGTTCCTGGAGGGCGATCGACAGAGCAAGTGTTTTCTTTTTTATTTTGTCTTATTATATGGGTAATTGAAAAAATGTAATGAATACGTGAGTGTTTATATGATTGGAACAACAATTCGGGTTTTTTTATTTCATTTTGAAGAGATTTTTTCAGGCTTCAATGTGGGACCTCTCCAATGGTTTAGGTAAAAGGTAATGATTGTCAAATAGGATTCATTAATTTTATTCATTCCTGAATTGGCTTTTAGGTTATGTAAAATTGGAGAAAAAAATTGTTGTTTAATTATTAATTACTCGAGACTATTAGGACGAGGTTTTAACGAAACATCGACCTTGTTAATTATTTCTCAAGAGTTTTACAATGAGACCAAGTGAATAAAAATTGTGTTGTTTGATTAGAAGACAGGAGAGCTTCTGAAATGGATTTCTTATCCAAAACATAAAATTGCGGATTTATTTACCTGAGCTTCCTTTGTAATCTTAGGCAAATTGTTCTCCTCATCGCTCTCCTCGCTCGACTCCTCGTTCAAAGCCGATATTTTCATCATTTTGAGGAGATTGAAGTTCTCCAGGGGTTCAGGAATAGGTTTGTATCAGTCAGCTGATGTGTGGGCTGGACAGGATCCGAGCATCGCAATTTTTTAAATCATGCTTTTTCACTTCCAGGAGCTCCTTTCATTTTCTTTAACTGAAGCACAATTTCTAGGGGTTACTAAAGGGTCGTCAGGCCTTCACGAGCATTTTTGATCATTAGTGAAGATCCAAATAGAATTTCTGAATGATTCTAACTGTTTTGGATGAATCAGGCTGTATTCCACGAGCTGGCGCCCTCACCCTTTGCGATTCCACGAAAACCCGTAGCTGTGGACAACTCAGTCGGGGCCCGTCGCCGTTTTTACCGACTGCCGATTGGACGTCCTCTCCTTTAGTGGTGAACTCCATCAGCTACATGCGAGCGGCGGCTCGGTCGATAAACGGGGAGCCCTACCGAGTTGATCAGACAACTCGGGGAGTACCAGAGTACAGGGGACTTGGCCAGGTACTCTGGGTGACAGAGTACAAAGTGATTGGCTCAACGTTGGCTCTCTCCCAGAGTGCAACTTTACTTGTTATTGAACGTATACTTTCAAGCCGGGCAAAGCTCCAACTCACCACACTTTTAGGAAATTTCCTCAGGAATCCAAGGCCGTTGAGATTGAAGCGATAGCCTTCCTAGTTTTCAAGAAATCTCCAAAAAACTAAAGGCACCTCCAAATTGGCTGATTGAATTTCTGCTGTCCCGGGTACATGGGCCTAGAAAAAATACTTTCAGTCGGTTCCCGAGGCCCCAGATGCACTAGATGTTTAGGAAATTTCCTCAGGAATCCAACGCCGCTGAGACTGAAGCGGTAGCCCTCCTAGTTTTCGAGATATCTCCAAAAAACTGAAGGCCCCTCCAAATTTCAGGAATCCAACGCCGTTGAGACTGAAGCGATAGCCCTCCTAGTTTTTGAGATATCTCCAAAAAACTGAAGGCACCTCCAAATTGGCTGATTTAATTTCTGCTGTCCCGGGCAAATGGGCCTAGAAAAAATACTTTCAGTCGGTTCCCGAGGCCCCAGATGCACTAGATCTTTAGGAAATTTCCTCAGGAATCCAACGCCGTTGAGACTGAAGCG
>JAPYZM010005462.1:0-22692 GCA_030522845.1 Psyttalia concolor
CACTCATAAAAGAGATGTCGCACTTCTCCAATTCGAGTGAGCATATCCAAAAGTGCTAGGTGGCGCCGTAGGAAGTGGCGCGCTAGATCATTTAAAAATGAGGGTACCAATCACTGAAATGTGGGCTGATCCCTCTAATTTATCAACAGAAAACTTTACATTTTCGTATTTAGCATATTAGAGTGCCTACTAATTCATTTTTTAAGCCACAGGGGTCACCACTTTAAGAGGACAGTTGATGAAAATTTAGTGAGTGGCACCCTAAAATTTGGCAAGGGGCCCCCCACTCTTCCACGTCAGGTTTTCTGAAAAAAACGATTCCTCAGCCTACTTTTCAATAAGTGGAAAAAATGAGGGCGCCGCACATGAAAGTTTTGAGGGATGTTATTCAAATTGTGATGGGCGGATACCAATAGGTGGCGAGTGTTCTCTATTTTTTTGAGCCCCACTCAAGGCGTCCCATGCGTTGGTGAGAAGGTACACTAATTTTTGAGATATTTTTCTCTCCGTGTAGTAACGGAGGACCCACGACTCAGACCTCACAACATGAATGGACAGCTTCGGAAGACAATATGGCATTCGGGCCTTGACCTGCGAACCGGGCCCACTTCTTTGACCACCTTCAATTATTATTTACATCGGCATAATTCTTGTCGCGTGGACTCGTAAAAATTCATTCATTTGTTTGTAAATTCGTCAGCCAATTCCTCGCCATAACTTTTGTTCCTCGCTGGAACATATGTAACGACTTGCAGGCCTCAGGCCTACCAAGGCCCCCTTTTACCCCGTCTAATTTATGGCCCGAGCCGACTCCTTTTCCCAAAATGTTCCTCCACAAATTAAAAAAAAAAACTGAAAAAAATTCAAATCGGTGTGATCTTTGAAAGGAAAGAGCCACTTTAGCTGCTCCCACTCTTTAGATCCCGTCAATGTAATTATTTAAAGTTGAAAACTCACTCAAGGGTGCAAATTCCCGTTGCTCCTATTTGATGCGAACTTCCAGCTCATCAAATTCACAAAGAAGAGAACTTTCTGTAATCAATAATATTGGCGTTAATTAGAGAAATGAAAAATGATAAAAAAACAGGAAGAAAAAAAGTTGCGGAGCTCGTTTATCTTTTCCATCTTAAAACATACTCGAACATAATAATAATGATAATAGTTATATTACTAGAATCAGCAAAGAAACTCGCATTGTTTCTTGTTTTTATCAGACCTGGGAGTCTTTAATCTTATCACTTCCTCAAATAGCCGACCGTTTCTTAAAGAAGAACGCTTTACCCTCAAAGGAAAATATTGTCAGTTATATTGTATGCCTATATAGTGAAGAATTAATTTCATAAGATCATAAGTTGGAAAACTGAACAAGGAGGAGTGTTGGAGAGAATAAAAACATGAACTTTAATTTCACAGCGAACGTACAGAGCTCTTTGTGATGAGCTGACGATATTCTCGCGATATTTGTGAATAGAATTTTATTTCTGTGTGCGAAATCAATAAGAGAAGCTTTCAATTTATGCATTGGTTCATTTTTAATGATTCGCGAATGTCTGTGAGATTCATATAAATTCATTTCACGACTTGGACAGCTGTTCATCAGATATTGATGGTAGAATGTCTGAATCTCAAAAGTTTCGAATGAATCTTTATTCATATGAATCAGTGTAAAAAAGATATTTCATTTTAAGAAATAATAGAGAGTATTTCTCTACTACTGAAAATTCCATTCAAATCAATCCAACTAATTCTTGTTAACCCTGGACCCGCCAGTAATCGGGCCAATGCCCCAGCAGTCTTTAGTCGTGTCTTCAGAGAATCTCTCACATTTGATTTACACGGGAAGTTTGGCCACTGGAGACGCTGTTCCGGTCTCTGCGGCACGAATCCCGTGAGCTTTAACACGTAAAATTTCCGGTGGAAGAGAGTTTTTTTTTTTTCACATTCAACCATGACCGATAGACAAATTTTATTGCCACTGAAGTGAACCAGAAGAGTTACTTGAGGCAATCACAAAGTTTCAATCCAATATTTCAATTTTTTGACTAAAGTTCTTATACATTACAAAATTTCTGCGAGAAAAAAATCTCATAACGTGACTGTTGACGGGATAACTTGTGGAACAAAGAAGCTAGGATCACCACTTTTCCATTCTTTTCATTTTTTATTCCTAGTTTCGAATATATCAGCATTTAAAGTTTTTTTAGTTTCTTACATAAATTAATGATGATAAATTAATGGTTGAAATCGTTAAAAAATTCAACTCGCTGCAAAGCCTTATGTTTAAATTATCTGATAATTATCTCGACTCTTTAGCTCGATTTTCTATTCATTGAAGATTCCGTAATCTCCGTGAATAAGGATTTTTTTAAACTTCTTCGCGAATCTGTTCTGAGAATCTTAATTTGACACATTTGAAAGTCTCAAGTTTCTATTTTTAGAATTTAATCTAAAATTTTCAAGTCTTAATTTGCGATTTCCATAACTCGCAAATTGAGATCGTAGGAATTGGAAGAAAAACAATTTTTTTTTATTCCAGTCAAGTTTTTCCAGTTTTCCAAACACTTTTTTTTACCGAACCCATTAACAGTGTGAAACTAGCGAGTGGGCTTCTGTTGAATCCCCCACACTGTTTACTTCGTCATCACAGCATGTGGATCCAACATTGAACGATCCACTTGAAGCCTTTGTTTTCCCCATCCATCTAGCCATCGAGTAGTAAAAGTGAAAGAGCAAGTGGAACCGATCGGATGGCCTTTGACGGTCCGCGTGGATTGGGAACCGACAAAGCCGCGGTCTCCTTCAAAGAACGTGGAACCACGATGTATAATATAAGTCTTTGCACCTTGGCCGTTACAATAAATCGATTAGAAACACTCGACTGAGCGATAGAGATGAAAAGAAAGGGTCACAGCGACCCCACCCAATTTGCACCGCAACTCATTCCCCTCCTTTTGCACTCATCTCTCTTGTCTCAGTGGGGGCTTCAAACAGGAAGTCTCCGTTAAATTCCAGGGACGTTATCTCAAAGCAGACGAAGAATGATACGATTTCCACTGTCACACTGATGCGGGTGACAAGAATCCCTGATACATCACCTATTGATTGCTGTTTTCAAATGGGAGATAAAAGTTGAGGAATAATTATACAGAGAGTCATGAGCTATATGGTTGCAGAAAATGTAGTTCCAGAAAGAAGTACCATTCTGTAAAGAATATTGTATGGTGTTTACAAATTTACTCTTTCAATTTCGATGTAAATAAATAAAAAAAAATTTTTTTTACTGAAATGAATAAAAATAAAAAATGAATAAGACGCATTGTAAAAGATACCAATTATTTTTTTTCCAAAATGTCTCGTAAATGTTTTGAGACATTGAATTTTCATTTTGTAATCAATACATGATTAGGTAAAACCGACAATTAGACATAAAAATCCTCGCCTTCGTGAGAAATTACAAAGAGTCCATTGTCTCTTTATTCGCAATTTAAGTTCAATCTAAATAATTCAAAATTCTAACAACAAATTTCGGTTTCAATTAGTTGTTTTTATTCACTGAATGAGGAAATCTTTATTTTATTCGGCCAGCAAGAATCAGGATTTACTCACATCCTTAGACAATATTTCGATTACAACCCTGATCCAATCATGATACCCAAGGGTGAATCGAGACTCGACCAGTCTTTGTCGATTCTGGATGAAGCCTGATCGAATCTTGTTGCCATCATTCATTGGTACCTGAGAATTACCTCATGAGCACTTTTGAAAATGTAATATGCGGAAAAATTCCCGCATCAATAAAAAAGCATAAAGATACTTAATAGTATATTTCGTAACGAGTGAAAAATAGTACATTTCATGCTCGAGCCTTGAAAACAGATCATCGTCTCCCACGAAATTGGCTGCGCGCCACGAAATTGGCGTTTTCCAGGTGCCGCGCACGAAAAATGGTTTTTGGCGAGTGAGAGGTTTATATCACGACCCGAAGGCGAGTGATATAATCCCACGAGTCAAAAACCACTTTTTTCACCAGTTACGAATATAATTTTTCATCTCAATGTGTCGGAAAGGTAACTCTTCTGACACAGCGTGATAAAACAAATATACACGACGCTAAAAATCAAGGAATAAACATAAAGTATGACCTCCGATTACAGGATTTCATCAAAATTCACCAACGAAAAAATGCCCTTAACAAATTATTTCTTGATCAAAAGTACTTTATCATTAGTTTTTAACAGGCCGAATAAAACCGCGAACCGTCACTCAAATTCCACCGGAATTGGTAATTATAATTCATTAAACTTTAAAGCATCATATCTACACATGCAAACCATTCTCGTCAACTGTCCTCGTATTCTCCGCTGGGTAATCTCAGCGGAAGTCCCTAGACAGTAAAAAGTCGAAGGTGAAATGTGAACAAACAGTAAAAAAAATGATAGAAACAACAAAAATAATGAAAAAATGGTAGACTATATCGTCGAGTGAACAAAAATAATTCGTAAGCCGGTGCTCGTTGTGCTTTCTCCATCAAAATGTCCCTCTCCACCCCTCAACTGCGTGCCACACATGTACGTACAATTGTGGACTCCAGCCAACTGCGGTTGCAATTCACCGCTCCGCAAAACAACCCGAAATTCCACATATCCAATGTTCAAATGTGAGTGTGACATTAGTTGGTGAGCTGAGATACCCCCAAAATTGTTCAACTTTTCCACCATTAAGTTTGCGGGCTTTGCTGTCCAGAAGGCCTGAGCATCCCCAACATCCTCAACTTGCTCAAGCCTCAGTAGACACAGACGCAGATACACATGAACTTGGTTACAAAGTGGAAATGCGCAATCCGCCCATTCCATGCTTTGGAAACTTGGCATCCACATACAGAGGGAAGTGATGCACTGACGCTTGTAATGTTAGTCCATAGGGTGGCGTATAACATGTATCAAAGCAGTGCGAGGGGCATAGAAACTGATAAAGAAAAAAGGATAAGTTAATCAAGTGATACATTAGGAAAATCCCCCTCAAGTTAAAACACTTTGGAACACCTTTTTTGCAAGTTCGAATACACAAATTTGAAGTATGCCCTATGAAACAAATTATATTAATTTAAAATGCGATTCGTCATCCATTTTCACTATCCAGCTGTTTCAAACTTGCGTGAATTATTGTGCCCTTAATTTTTATTCATAACATCACCCAACAAAACATAGATGTGAAATAGTGCTGCCAACTTGTAAAATATAATTTGGCCAATCCAATTTTCAGATGCTATCAGCGCGGGAAAGTCAAGTGAAATTCGCTGTTATCCGCCGATCTTTTAAATTATTATCCGAATGGTAACAAAACTAATGAAAAGTGCATGCGCGATATTTATAAGGGCACTAATAGTATATTACGCACATGTTCCATACTATATTTTATGTCTTTGTGCCCGTAATCCGGGATTTGACCGAGCGAAGCGAGGTTAGAATCGCGCGATTACGGGCACCTATGGCATAAAAGTATTTTTTCCCGTAAATCGTCACCCTCTGGTTTCATTTAGAAATTAGTTTCCGCTCTCAGATACAGATAACATGAGAAACAAATTACTTTCCGTTCTTGAAATTTCAATGTGTTCTTTTAAAAAAAAAAAACATCTTTCCACCATCCCAAATTCCACGACTGCATTCGCATATTTTTTACGGGCATCGAACGTAATCAACTCTCCAATGGCCAGAGATTGACGATAATAATTATAGTAATTGAGCGGTCTTACAGTAAATATTAATAGCTGTGTAATTGTCACTCATAACTACTTAAAACAAACATAACGCCCGCCTAATAGGACGTAAGTACAATAGAATTCTAAATCACATCAGCCTCCAAGTGATCACTCTGTCAAAGCGTCGTAACCTGTGAGTAATAGTCATGAGCTTCTAACGACAAGAGCGCAATAACCCATGTTCATAACCTAGGTATTATTGCGTCGATAAATTTAACTAACCAAACAAAAATAATCGATATCCCATTGTCGCCTGCCATGTGAGTCTGATATTCTAAATTAACATATTTTTCAGACATTACTTGTCACTCGTGTGAAGTTACGATTTTTTTGTCGTGTCAATATTTGATGATTCCAAAAAATTGGATACGATTGTCCATTTCCATTTTACGGAGCAATCGTTCTACAATGGTTACAGGGCAAACAGTATAAATGGAATCGTGTAAACAACTGTTTCTACCACATGAACGCTGACTTCAAATTTTTGGCCCACATTACGAAGCGGATAGAGCTCAGCGAAGTTGGACGCTAACTTGACACTTCAGAATTTATACGGCACGAGGTTAAGAGCTTGCTGAAACTTTTCCATTATACGTCGCCGAGTGAAAGCTAAATACAACTTGTCATAATTTTCCGGTAAAAGTATGTATGTATGTGTGTGTGTGAATCTTTTGAGAGTGCTGTGGATCATCACCATTCGCACTTCATTGGGAGAGGTTAGTGAAGAATTGCACTGGATCAGGTGTTTCAGACGATTTTACCCAGGAAAACTTTGGACTATTAAAACCTTGAGATTACGAAAGCAGAAAAGGACGAGACTGGCACATCTGTTGGAGTTATATCTGGCAAAGTTATTTAAGCAGTGGAGAAGACAAACAGGGACTGATGTGTGTGGAGAAGTCTGAAGGTGATTTAGGCGTGTTGGGAACTGAAGTTGGAAATGAGAATACTCTCAACTTCAAATGGTATTAGCACACTTCCAAAGACGCTATCTTATTAGTTGGAAATTCATATTGTTAGTGATTAAGAGTTAATTTCAAGTTGTATGGAGCTTGTGAGGAAGTGAGCAGATGCTCAAAAGACAATGTACCATTGATTTTGGAACTACTCGACTTACGATACAATGAAGCCTCCCATCCTACCGGAATTTCCACTTCATTAGTATGTTAGTGAACCACTCGACCTGCCTGGCCATTTTCAGAGTGGGCGCCCTCAAGCTTTGGCAAGTAGTTCACATGAGCCCTCAATTTATGCGGAAAAAATTGGCAGACTAGGAGAATTTGTAAAAGTACAATTCAATGAGAGACACTTTCTTTTAATCGGCTATTTCTCAGCCACTGCACAAGATGTTATAGCCCAGATTTGGGTAATTGTGTTACTGTTCAATATGACACCTGCCAGCTTAACTGGATTATGCTGACCAAGTGATGAAATATAAACAACCAATCTATTATTTAAGAGACGGTCAAATCTATATGAATCAGACCAGAACCGGACTCCGACGCGTACAAAAGTCGTAAACTCTTTGTAATCAGTCACATGACACAGTTAATACAATCTTATAATAAACTACGTAATTTAAATACCGATATATTATTAGTGGGATTTATCCCTTTAACCCTAGAACCAGAATAATATTAACCCGAGTAGAAAGTTCATTCGGCATGCCGAATCTAATCTACGCCGAATTTGGCGCGATTTCGGTTTTCGTTCGGCATGAAGAATACGGTATGCCTTATCAGGGCCGAATTAACGCCGAATGAGCCCTTTCTTTAATCTTTAAAAAAAATCTAAAAGTAGATTAAATTATTCATAAAAATTGCATTACCCGTATTTTTTACTTCAGGATTTATCTAAGCTCAATACGGCAAATGCAATTCGCCCCTGATTAGGGCCAAATTAGGCATGCCGGATGGGACTTAGAAAACTTTTGGCCGTCAAAAAAAAATTACAATAGAAGGATAAAGGAGAGGAGGAGTTAGACGCAGCTAATTGTAGTCATTCCAATGGTATCGGTTATTACGAGTAATACTGATATATGCAAAACTGATACTCATTTACAAGAATGACACCTTGGGCGAGTGGATATGGTACAAGACTCTAGACCGAGAGATTCTAGAGGTTCAAATACTGGTTTGGGTATAGTTTTTGTTTTCGTATTGCCGAACCTTTGGATCAGTTACCACAATCCATTTATTTACTACTAATTTCAATATTGTTTGTGAATTGCCCATTAACAATTTAATAATTCATAAAATATCATCCGGCAAACGTTCGGTCAATATCATTCGGCCCAAACGTCAAAAACGCGTAACGCACCGAATTAGGCCCGAATTTGTCCCCGCAAACTCGCACCCAACATAACGTTCGGCATGCCGAATTCGGGCCGAAGCTTTGCCGAATGAAATTTCTATTCGGGAAGTACCCCCCACGCTGGGTATACCAAAGAGAATTCAAGAAAAGTTTTCATCATCCCAAGTTTATTTTCCAAGCGTCGAGAATACCCGGCGTTGGATGTTTGCTTCGCTGACTATCTATGAAATAAACACGAAGAAAGGCTTGTTTTATTTTGCACTATATTGTCAATAATGGATAAAGTGAAATCCTTGTTTATGCACAGAGAGAAATATCCAATAAAAATTACGGAACAAGTCACGCAATCTGCCAGCGAAGTTGAAATTTCACCGAAAATACACAATTCCCACGTTAAATTTTACCTTCTGTTCCGTAAAAATTACTCATCTGCCTGACACGTCAAAGTTAACCGCCTGGCGGAGATTTCCAGCAATGCTCCGTAATTTTTGCGGAACGTTCCGTAATTTGTATTTTCTATTTTCTGAGAATGGATGACTTTTTCGTACATTTTCAGTGATGCAACAGATTTATTCTCTTTAATTCGTACAAAAATTTATGAAAAGAATCTTAGCCTCCGGATTACGTGACTTGCTCTGTAATTTTTCTTGAAATTTTTTCTCCGTGTAAAGTTAGATAACTAGTTCCTCAATATGATTGAATTAAAAAAAAATAATAATTCTATCTCCATATTCTATTACCGAGCTCCGTCGCACTTGTCACCGTTGGTCTCCCCGTGGTTGGGGGATCCCCGGGGCCACTTGAAATTCACTCGGGTGTGAAAACTAATTTCAACCCCACTATGTGTCATCCCACCAGACAAATTATACTGCTTATTAGACAGTTGTAGAGCATTACTCATTGACGTAAACGGTTAACCTCAACATTACCCAGTGACAAGTGCCGTTGAGCGTCACATAAAACGTCAGACCCGATGACATCGATCAGCATCCGAAAAGAGGGCGTCGAAATACACAAAAGCTGATGATTTACATGCCGCACCATCCCCCACAGTTGATTCACGTCGTCGAAGGTTGGGTATATGAAAATAATCCGAGGAATTGAAATACTCGAAACATCGAGAGTGTTGAGTCACAAGAGTTTGAATACACCGAAAGCCCTTTCAGAGCCGAGTTATTAGTTTCTACGAGCGACACTCGAACTCCCCACATGTAGAAATTTCACTCCTCTCCGCCATTTTACATCCATTTTTTTTTCTATCATCTCTATCTCGAGTGAACTTCAAGTCACTTCGACGCAGTAGGACGACATTGAGTATCCCCCGCGTGTGATTCATTGTCCCATGTACACTCTTGTCTTCCATCCGTGAAGAGTATCGATGGGCGGTCGATTCATGGGGGTTGCGCGTCTCCTCGTCCTCAAGATTCGACATATATAAAGGAGAATGCAGAAAAGTAGCAGTCAAGAGGGCTGAGAGAGATGGCAGTACATCAGGGGGTGGGGGTGGAGGAGACGCCTCTCGTCTACGTTAAATTGGCAGGCTGTACGTGCGACGAAAGGAAATTCATGGTAGGAGGAAAGGGCAGGGGTAACACACATACGATCGATGGTGGCACACGCGGAGCACCCACCGCGGTATGGCAAATTGCCGGATACTAGGGGGAGTATATATGCTTCCAGGCAATTTATTTCATCGGGAGACGGGGAGGGCAGCTGAGAACTCGGTACGTGAGGATTCACGTTGACGTATGTTCGAGAACGGGAAATTGAAGGCTTTCATCGGGGCTATCCTCAAACTTTGGACAACATCGGTTTTATTTGGTGTTTGCGACTCGTGCTGAGTGTCAACGGTGAGCTCTTTCAGGGGAGGGGACTAAATTATTGGGGAGATTTTCGACGAAAGAGATAGGTATTAAATGCTGTTAATCAGTTGATGAGAATAATCGCTGTTCGTGGCTAGAAATTGGAACGTTATTTTTAGTGGGAGGACATATCGACCGAACAGTACACCTTATTGAGAGAGAATATGATTTTGTAGACTGAAAAAAAGCGAATTTTGCCAGACAATGTTCTTCCGAGCATTCGATCGTTCAGGATAAATGTGTTGGACAAAATCATATTTTTTCCTCCGTGACCGAAAATTTATCTTCTCAATTTCTTAATCTAGTTTTCGTGCTGGGTGACCAAGAATTTTGGAAAATCAATTGAGAACGAAACTTATTAAGTATCAATTGAAATGGACAGAAAGGTGGGTCTAGTACAGGTCCACCTGACCAAATTTAATGAAACTCTGAAAATGTAGGTTTCCATGCCCCAATATTGAATATGAGAACCACTTTCAGGGGAAATGATTGGTTTGTGTTTACAGCGATCCCGAATAATGAAAAACATCGAGACAAAAGGAGTCTGAGTGTTTGTGACTCATTCGCAAGGAACGCGCAGCAGATTGGTGGAGTGTAGATGACGCAGTGTGGTTTTGATGAAAATCAGAGCACATAAAAATGGAAAGTTTGAATTTTCATAAACTAAAATTGAGTGTCCATGGTGAGAAGCTATTGTCCCCTCCTTATCAAATTGATTCTCTCCGATAGTGTGACCGATCCGTGGAGATTTGAATCATTAATTAAATATTTTTTTTTAATTTCTACTTAGAGAAGAATCAGAGGACTTGGATGAGCTGATTCGTGGGAGACTGTGGATCAATTTTGTCATCATTTTCGTTTGCCCCTTATCTCTGTCTGCGTCAACATCTGTTGTCTTTGGGACTGGACATCACCACGTCCACGCCGTTGGTCTCGGGTCATGCAAAGAGTGGTGAGTTGTTTCCAACAAATGGAGGTTTGAGAATGACCATTGGAGCCGCGGAGATATGACATCTAACCGAGTTTCAATATGGCGGTCTAGGCGGACTCATACTAGACATATACCAAAATTTGTATCAATTGTGTGCTCTTTGTGCACGATATGCCGCGACAAAAATCCTAAAAAGAACATCTTATTGATTATCATTCATTATAACGACATTAACTCTCAACTGAAAGGGTCTCACTCAATACCCACCAATTTCAACCAGCATTTTCTTCCAATTTCCCAGAATAAATGTATATAATTTCCGCAAGAGGTCTTTCATCGAATGACATTCGATTCTCAATTCTCACCGGTAGAAATTCAGGTTCAGCGGTCATGAAACATCAAAGGAAAGATGCTGGGAATGCAAGGGATGAAGGAGAAGCAGGGGAGAGAGAGAAAGAGAGAGCCAGAGAGAGAGTAGTACGACCCAGTGCACTAGGCACTGGGATCTCAGGGGCGTTTCTCTATATATAGCTTTAGGTCGTGAGTCTATTCTCCTCTCTCTTTCTCTCAACGAGTTTTGTCCGTCAGCCGAGTGGTCCTGGCTATCGTAACTTCATCGGGTTTGTGATCGTTCAACTACTCCTCGGTACACTGAGTTCAATACGAGTGCAAAGAGGATGGTATATATGGTAGCCAGCAGTTCAAATGGTAAAGGAGATTGCACTGCTGGGGGAGAACAACGACTGAACAACTCTGGAGCGGTCGATCGTGGAGAGTCTGCAAGCAAGAGGTGTGATTCGGCTTGCCAATTACCACGGCCCCTGAAATTCCACGGAGTCTCGAGCTTTCCTATTGAAGTTTCCAACTCCCTCTGGCTTTTATTCACCATTACTCTCTCAAATATTCCGTTGATTTCGTCCTCCGAGAGGAACTAATCGAATTCCATACTCAATACAATAATGCCAGTGTTGAACAAAATTCTGAGGTGAATATGAATGCGTTGATCTAAAATCTTAAACTGAATAATCTCATTGGTGACGCATTATTTATTGTGAATTAGTCGAATTAGACGAATCATGGGAATTCTCATACGGTTAATGTCTCAGTTATGGGAACCCTAACAGTGCAAGCTGGATTGTTACATCGCCTCCCCTAACTCCTTGCTCAGCGACTCTAATATTAGCTGGACTTATAGCTGACGTATACCTTCGTTTTGGTTTCTAAACGGAAACGGAAAGATCCACATAATGTGCGTTGAAAATTAAAAAAAGTAAAGCATTCATTTCCTGCCATTTTTCAGAGAATTTGAGCCGGCTTTGGCCGCGGAGTGTCAGCTGTAAATTTCAGAAAAAATTGACAAATATTGAATTTGGAAGATTTTTTAGGAGGATTTCAATTGGAGAATTTTGAAGTACAATTATTTTAACTGAAAAAATTTTGAAGTAAATCCGAATCTGAAGTTGGAATATATTGAAAACAGAAAGTTTTTAACTTTTTAAAAATTTCATTTAGATATTTCAAACCAGCTGGTTGACACTGATGGGCAATACAATGGTACAGAGAAATAACAATGTTTTATCATGTTCACTGATTCCAAATCATCACTTCACACATTTACATTAATCTGGTTCAAGAATAGACTAATGGCCAACATTACTCGGGTATTAAGTGTGCTGAGGCGGACTCTGACAACGAATGGTGGATATATTTTTTCCTTTGTAAGTTTGCGTATGAAGTTTAATCGTTCATTATCATACGGAGGACACGGCCGTAATACGTGATTCAAGTCTTGGTCGGAACACCCACATTGACATTCGCTGGTAGAAATACTGCCAACTTCAGCAAGAGAGCGGGCTGTACCATAATGGTTTGCCCTGGCTCGATTAACCCACGTTATTGTATGACAAGGTACTTCAGAATAACTACAGCTTCGAAGCCCCGGTTTGCTACTTTTTTGTGATATCATTGAAAATATTTAATGCCCTTGGTAGCCCTCAGCTCATTTATTTTTTGTTCCACGATATTGGATTTTTCGATCTTAAAACTTTTCCCAAAGTCTGTAAATGATAATTTATAGTCCGAGTTTTCTTCTCACAACGTTTATAGTTTAAAATATTTTAAGTTCGAATATTCCCGAGGTAAAAAATTGTGAAGTTGATCAAAATTCGCGATGAAAATGTTTGAATTAAAAAAAAACTCGAAATGGGAAATTGTAAAGTTAGAAATAAACGAAAATTGGCAAATATTAAACAATTGCTAATTTAACAAATAACTTCCCTCTTAAGATCGACTCAGAAGCGACGTAGTGACACAACAATTGTCAATATCACGAGTCACTACAATGAAATTTGTATTCTGTCAAACAATGAAATTTCCTGTTCACTACACAATTCGTAAATGTTATTTCGGCTTGAGATTTCATTATTGAATCACAGATAATAATGATTGTAAAAGGACCTGATTAATCCAATCTCCTTTATCCAATTTAGATTTTTCCAGAATTTTTGAAGCAAACGTTGAATACGTAAAATGATGAGACTTGAAACCATCGAAGAAATAATTCATTCACTCCAACAATGTTTACGCTCCCATTTTCATAGATAATGAAAATTTATAGATAGAATAAAAGCTAGCTCGGAATTAAATCACATTCCTACTCCCATTTTCCTCTTGCCACAATCTTTCAGGAACGAAATGGGGATAGTGGCCACAATGTAATCTTAACAATGACTGACGGAAATGGAAGAAAGAGTGATGGGTTGAGAGGGAAAGAGAGAGTACCCAATGCGAAAAGCTGTGGTGAACAAAGGGCGCATCCACTGGATTTAAATGATGTCGATTAACGTTGAGTGGAGATGTCGACGAGAACAATAAACGTCCAGTTGGAAATGTTTTTTTTTTTTTCCACTCTACTAGATCTTGGAGCTATTTATCTTATCCTCGTAGTACCAGTTTCTACCCGAGACCTATTCTCTGCCACACCTAGTCCCTTCGCTGAAATTTTATTGTTGCCTACTACAAAATAAAAATACCGTTTTAATTTTTTTTAATGATATATAATTGGTATTCCCAAGAGTCGTAAATTGTAAGAAGACGTCAAAATATAATTACTGGCAGTCAGCAGCAACCGGAAGACTGAAGTGCCCGTGGTAATTAGTTTCTGGCATTAGATTTTCGATGTTAAAAGAAAAAAAGTGGGCAAAAATATTGTGAAAATACCCGGTCTTACCCGCTGGTCAGTACTGCCACCACCTTCTCTACATGGTCTCTTTATTCATATCAACTGTAGAATATTAACTACTACACTCCCTGCAGGCCAATAGATGAATGCAAATTTCCTTCATTCCTGATTTTCCACAGCAGTCTATAATATGCAGGACGGATTCAGCAATTCCATTTGCGATCGAATCAATGATTTGAATGTCCCGTTAATGCCATTCTCACGGAGCTTTACGTGACGAGCGAAAATACGAGACACGCTAAGCATGCGAGGGTGGGAATTCGATTAAACTTCGGATCATGGCAATACTCCATAACACTCCGACGATTTTTCCCAGAGTCTCGGATTTTTCAGAAATTTTCCCTACCAAGTTTGCGACCCACTCTTAGAAAAATAGAGAAAAAAAAGTATTTGGGATGAGCATGTCTGTCGGCTCATTGCTGTCGTAAGAAGAAATCTCAGAATCAAACTCTTAACCGAAGAAAAACTTGTCAAGTTGTTCTTTACCCCTCACATGCACAGTAACTTTTCAACGGCTGTCAGCTGTTTACATAGGGTCAATAGCTATCTTGATATCTTTCTCATATGTAGTCGCCACTATCTGCTCGTGAGGGCGGTTTTCTTTTTTGAAATTACAGTTCTAACTCTTTCCAACGCGGTGCCATATGAAGCACCGACGTAGGACAGATATGCAAGGCTTCAATTCTATGAACGTGGTTTTTATGTCGGCGAAGACAATAAATAAATATCAATTTGAGACGTATTTCAATTCAATTTTTTAGAATACCTGGGGTGGTTAATGGTGACATGATGATAGCGTCCTCTCTTCTCAGAAAACAGTACGTCGACATTTAGTCGATAAATTGTCGAGATTCTATTAAAGTTGAGATGGCACACTGAGGGAAAAATTGTATTTTGACAAAAGCGATGTACTTGGGCTGAGAAAATATGTTCTTGTCAATCTTCAAAATTTGGAAACCTTCTGATGAATGAATTCATTTCTAGCGTAGCACATTCACATTTTGGACACGGAAACTTATACTCTTATCATAAATATGGGTGTTCTTCACCATAATACACAACTCTTTTCTATACGATAATTGGTAGTTGGAAGAAGTAACCAAAAGCTCCAGTCAGATGAATTTCTCATATTCTTGAATTATGACTAGCCTTATTTCTACAGCAAAAACTCCTTAAGAGATACGGTAGCGGGGTCTGGATTCTTGAAAAATACTTTATCGAGTTTCCCTCTCTCCGACTCTGGGAGAGTGAGAGCGTGACGAATGGAAAGAGACGCATGTACCGGTGGTGGTGGGGGAATGAACCAATGAACGGCTCCGGGTAGTGCGGCAGTGGTAACCGAGGGAGAGAGCGAGTGAGAGCGGGAGATATTAGACGAAGAATGCATTGGGAAGGAAATGTTAGAGTGGGGGAGCGATTCTCCTCATGCGACGGGGCGTTCATACGTTAGCGAGTCATCTCTTAAGGAGTTTTTACTGTATTAAGGAATTTCTCATTCTCGATGATTTCATATTTTCTCAGTGTGATTGCTCGTCATCTCCAACGAAGAAATTCCTATTTTCATTAGATAACTAATTCGTTCATTATCACTTCTAGTATATAGAAAATTGGTCTCAAGTGTCACGCCCTACGCACAAGATATCACGAAATTGACATGTTGGAAGAAACCAAAATATAAATAAAGTCCAGATTACATGAATCTATGACAAGAACTTCTTTTCTAGTCGCTCGGGATACGAGAATCCCACCTTGTAGAAAAAGGTTTTTTTTATTAATACGACAATCGAATGATAATGATTGATAAGCAGATTTCACGTTATTGAAAATAGACGAAAGAATATTTTTTTGCACCAAGTATATTTTCTTTGTCGAAAGATGATTTTCCCCTCAGTGCACTGGGAAAGATTGATCCCTGGGTTAGGATCGGGAAGGAAAAAATTCTGTTTGGAAAGACATAAGAAGAGAGTATTTGTCAGAAAAACAAATCTAGTTTTATCGCAGAACAATGATGTCCACAATTCACATTGTCCATTTGAATATTTTTTTCATTATTCTCGTTTGCACCAATTTTACAGAATCGTTTCCTCTCAATGTATAACTTAATCAAGGGATCCACTCTGTACCGAGGCATAGATACAAAAAAAAAACCCTCAATTACTGTACCCGAATTCAATTTGAAATATTTCATCTATATCATACAAGATGAATAAAAAAAGCTCGTCAACGCATTCGTATACATAAATGGAACATCACATTTTTTCCGGATGATTTGGCAATTGGAGGAAAGAGAAGAATGGAGGGAAAGTCAAATCGAGAGACTGCGAAATATAAAGCAGAGACGAGCCGGCACTGGGTTTTCTAACCGAGAGGTATTGAATAAGGAAAATTGGAATTCATCGCTTTTCTGTCAGTCTCTGCACGCATGTTTTTTTAGTTTCCTCCATTGAACATGTCAGCAGTCATTCATTCTTTGATTGAGGAACATTTTCATCACACATCCATTAGTTGAATAAACTTACTTCCGCGATAATAAAAGTTAACCAGAAAAAGTGATGAAATAGTGAGGACTTTGTTTTTTGGAAAACTCTGACCAATTTTCAAATTCAAATACTGAAGCTTTCTTAGCTTCGAAAAAATCATTGGGATCCCAAGACTTTTTCCAATTGATTTGTTCCGGGCCCCGAGAAGAAATTGACAATATATCAATCGAGAACGTAATTGCAGAAACAATCGTAAACGTAATTTCGGATAGTTGAAATCACTTAATTTCAGCGATTCCAATGATTTCGAATTGATTTCGGGGGAGCACGAGCCTGTGATTTTCGGAGTGAATAGCCACTCGCAAGGACTGAAGGAAATTAGTGTTGTGGATAAATGCTGCGGAGTTAATTGATGCAGATAGTACAGTTAACTGACAATACGTTGGGCGGGGGGGGGGGGGGGGGGGGGGGGGGGGGGGCGTTTTTTTTTTCGGGGGGGGGACCACACATGTTAACACGTATAATTAATTAACTTTCATTCTAGATATAACGAGAAAAAAGAAATAGAAAATGAGATCGCCCTTTTCCCTGAATTTCTAAACATAGAGCAGGAAAAAGTGAATCTCCCCCCCATGTGAATATAAAAGTAAAAGAAGTCTTTTTCTTCCAGTATTGACCATCGCATTGAAGCCTTCTTAAATCTCAGTAATTGCCGGGTGGAGCGCGCAACGATACCAACAATTTACACCAGATAATCGACTTCACCGAGACTACCTATTTCACGTGAAATATCTTCTAATTTACAGCGTTTTCTTTCATTTCATTTTCTGTGCTTCGCGTTTACGACTATTGTGTACTAATAGCCCTTGATATCTTAATTTGTAGTGGAAAAGAGTGAAAGGTACTTACCTATGTGGCAATTATAGTTATCCAGAAATATGTTAGAATCACTGCAATTGATTGAATATGGGACTTTGGGTCCAACTCCACTCTGAAATAAATAAAAACCAATTATTAATTTCGTCGGTCTTCGTCTTCTATTTTTAAGGAAAAAATATTCGGAAAATGACAGGAGATGCCATTGTTAAAGGTAATCGTAGAGAGTAATGTTGATGAGTAAAAGCTGTACCCAAAGTAAAGTAAACCAAATAAATGTCTACCAATTAAAGTTTTATTTATATTAAAATAGTTCGCAAATGTGCATGTTTTTTAGGAATGACAAAAATGAGAGAGGGAAAAAATTAATAATACAATCGTCCAACCGAAAAATCGAGAACCGTTGCAACAAAAGTTTGTGGCGTCTGAATTTCTAGCCACCATCGCTACACAATCTAAAAACTTTTCAATTGATTTATATTTCACAACATTTCAGTTCTTCGACATTTTTCAAATACCGAAATACCAAATAAAGCCATTGATTTTCTCCCGAAGCAATTATACTTTATGAACTCAAGTTTATCGTTCACAGCCTGTGTGAGCAAAAAACAAGTGCGTAGATTGAAAATGTAACACGAGCAATAACAGGCGATAGGAATTCCAAAAATATGAGCAATGAAGTAAAAATTTCCGATAGTTTAATTAAATTTTCGTGGAATTTTTCAACTACTAGGATTAAATTTTCACCTAAAATCAGCGCGAGGTTATCCACCACTCGGGATAATCCACGATTTACGAGGATCTGATCCCCCTCAATGGGTAACATACGGGAAACTCGATATGCCTACATACCTTTCGGAAACCCCACTCCTCTGTACTCTCACTCTCCGCGATTTGCAACGTCAATGTCGACAGAATGTGCGTCGATAAGATTATATGGGAGCGTCGACAGAGTGCCATTGTTGTTTTCATCGAGTCGAAGGGACAATCAGAGGGATTGAAAAGCTTTTTCTGTTGATCGGAGGTTTTTCTGACTATTGCACGTCCAACAGCTATTTTTTCACTCCAACGGAGCAAAATGTACAAATGGAATTTTGTTTGTTTTCAATTTTATAAAGGAAAAAAAAACAGAAAAGCCGAGGCAATTCCTCCACTACGACGTAAATTTTCAATTGAAGGCGGATTGTCACGTATCGCTGACATAATTGGATAAACAACCCGAGGGAGATGCAGGAGGACGAGTGCCCCAGACAATCCGCAAGTCCATCGTGACCGGAGCGTACCTTCAATCCCCCCATACTGGTACGTTCATTTCACAAGGGAATTGACTTTCTTACACTGATAAAACAGAAATGTTCACCCTCTTTCTTGGACCGTTAAACGTATTTCTAACGCGATTGGTCGGGGGAAAGGGGAGGATAATGAGCATTTGGACCAGACATTATTTTTTAATTTTTCGAATTACGTTTATACACTGAGGGAAAAATTTTCTTTTGACGAAGACGATGTACTTTCGTACATCGTCTTTATCAAAGGTAAGAAAATATGTTCCTGTCAATCTTCAAAATTTGGAAATCTTCATCTAACCAACTGGTAAATTATCGGGTAGAAATAATAAAGCTTTCACTGAAGAAAATTTTCTTCTGGGAAACAATTTTCTTGAGCTGAAAAAATTTTTTCCAGCTGAATATGTATTTTTTCAGCAGATCAAATGTTTTCTCTCAGTGAAACAATATTGTTTACATCGAAAAGTATACTCTTGAAACACTACATTTGAAAAAATCATTTACTCTTTTGAAATTGTCATTTACAATTTCAATCTCGTATTTTCCTTGAATAAGATCGCAAATGACGATTTCAAAACCGTAAATGATGATTTTTCAAATTAAGTAAATTACGCGTTCAAAAGTAAATCATTTTTCTATTTCTTGAACGCAGGATGCAATATTTATTTCGAATTTCACGTAGAAAATTATGGTACACTAGAATTCAGTGTTAATTAGCCAGTAATCGCAGATAAACTCCCCCGCAGTCGTTAGTCGCGCTCTGAGAGCATCTCTCACGTTTGAATTATACGTAGAGTCTGGCCACTGGAGGCGCTACTGCAGTCTCTGTGGTTCGACTTCCGGTCGAGTGTGTCGAAATTTTTGTTAATGGGGCCAAATAATGGCCGTCACTATTTTTTCCATTTCAATCCGACCGACAGGCAGACTCTATTGTTCTTGGAGTCAACTTGACGATATCCTTGAGCCAACCAAAATGGTAAAATCTAACATCTCAATCTTTAACTGATGGTTTCAGTATTTCAAAAAATCAATCCTGCACAAACCAAACTGGACGGGAAACTTGCATAAATAAAATTCCCAAGGGAAAAAAAATACCATTCGACTTATGCGGTCTATGTCTGCGAAAAAAAAATGGGAAATACCTAATTCTTTATATATAGCCCGACAACCGATGAATGATCAAAATGCGTAACAACAGAATAGCCTACAGAGAAAGCCATTACTCCACACCCCCAAAAGCACCTACTCGAAACAAACTTTATGATTTTTTAATCTCCAAAACGAGACTGCCTCCACATCACTTTGAAAGCTCTTATAAACGCCCAAAGACTTGCACCCCCAATTTCCCTTCTCCCAAGGCTCTAATTTATTCGCTGATTATCTCCGTTTGTGAAACTATTTAAGAAGACTCGTTTACTAATCTCAGTTGGAAAACATTCGAGCGCAGGAATCACAGGTGCCCATTAAATTTTCCAGGTCTTTTCATAATTTTTCAAACAAAGAAAAACTCTCAGTCTTCCATTCCTTAACACTCGTCACACTCTGCGGGAGAGGTGGTGAAGGGGGAAAAAAAATTGCAGAGCATAAATATTTACAAAGGAGCACACGGCTAGAATGCCAAGACCGTGGAGATGAGTAGAAGAGAGAGAGACAGAGAGACAGAGAGAGAGAGAGAGAGAGAGAAAAATAAATAAACGAGTGAGAGGAATGAAAGGTGGGATAATGTTATCTTGGCTTCGTATATTTCTGCGTTGAAATCACTAAAAGCACTGGCGCCATTTGAACTTGTTAACAGTACTGATACTGCTTTAAGCAAAGTGGAATACCGAGAGGAATTCATGAGTACAATAAGAGAGGGACTTTTCCCCCCATTGATTTCACCGGTGATTACTATAAAGTTCTCCAGCAATGTCTGCAACTTAAAATGTACAGAAGAAATTCATTGTACTTGTCATATTGCTTCTCTCACCTTCAATATCGAATACTCCGATAATTGAGGAAAATGTAGAGAAGCAATCAGAAATGATTGCTGTTGATCGAGAATACTTTATTTTTATTTTCTAATTGGAGGAGTGCGAATAACAATGAATACCGCTCTCGCCCTCACTTCGAAATCTCAATTTTCCAATGAACTCTAGGCTTTTGTAGAGAAACATCGAAGATTCATAGAATAATGGGTAGGAAAAAAGCGCTTGTGCTATAAAATAATGAAAAAAAAAGAGAGAGGATGAAGAGATTGAAAGGACGGCAAGAAACTATTGTCACCCCCAGATGGATTTTTATCCCCCTCGGAATGGCTCCGCCCTACCTATTCCACGAATTGGCGGTGAGTCTATATTGTCCTTTAAGGTTCACTCCTCTGGGAAAAGACGGTTTTTTTCCACCGCTGATTGTCTCCAGAATCGGGAAAATATCCTGGACAATGGGTCTCTAAATTCCCTCACTGGTAAATAAATCGTTTCAATTTTCATGCGAAATTTCATTAGAGTTTGGGAACTATTTGATGCGGTATCGGAGAACCGAAATTCAATGTTTCATTGATTAAATGAATTTTCCGCGAGTATTCTGGGGTGATTTTTTTTTCCACCTGGTGGACGATGAAAATACTGGGGGTTATGAAGGAGGAAATTCGTAAACGTATGGCTTTATCCTCATAGTTCATACGAGGGAGCCATCCGATGAAGTTACAAAACTAAGTTGAAAGCACCACAGTATGTCCTCAACGATCCGTGGTCGGGCCTCCGTGTAATAATATAATCCCAGTTCGTGTTTCTCATCCATATAGAGGTCCTGATGCATTTTCCGTAACAAAGGATGTAAAAGCTTGGCAACACTAATACCGAACTGCTGCATGAGGCTTTAATGTGGTGAAAAAAAGACGGGTATTATTAGGCTAGCGGGGAAGATTAAAAGGTTTTCGAAGATTGCTAGACTCTTCGCAAAATTTGATTTTTTTTATGCGTGATAGGAATGCTCTGGGCTACACTCTTTCATTACGAAAACTAACAGTCGCTTCAATTATTCATTGTTAATAAAAAAAAATTCACGGCATCAATAATTTAAGAACAATTCCGGTGGGAGTGATGTTGGAGTTGATGAAGCCTCAAAATTATCGAGTTTTATGAAACTTCAGAGTTTTAATGGGTTCTAATGGAAATGTTAAGGAGTTTGCGGAGGCTCAAAGAGAGATTCTCAGATGAAAATTTAATTTTCCATTATTTCTTTCTATTCCATGATAGTGAGTTGCTTGAAATTCTTTGGCGAAAATCACTTTGCAATAGTATATTTCGATACAAGTGCGACGGGGTGGTAACGACTGTGAAGTTGGCTGCTCGAGGTGAAGCCGAGGAGTGCCAATCGCACGAGTTGAAACATTCCGTCGCACGTGTATCCGAACTATATTTTTTATTAGTGATCTTCCCAGGTAGGAAAAGTCAACCCTGAGGATTGGAATAAGGCTGGAACGAGATTTGACATCCAGGGTGGACAACCCAAACTTGAATTAAGCTTCTTTCCATTGTTGAAGCGTATATTGATTCAAGCCTTGGTGTTCAAGACTGGTATATCGAAGCCCAGGTAGGAATGAACGATCGAAACGAGGTTCGATCAGGCTTGATCCAGGATTGCCAAAGACTGGTCGAGCCTCGATCCAAGCTTGGGTGTAATGATTGGATAAGGGCTGTAATCCGAATCTCATCTCAGAATGTTCGACAATCCTGATTCCTGCTAGATGAATAATTACGATAGAACAAGACTTAGTTCCATCATCAAATCAATGACTGATTCAAATATGAGGAACAATGTTCGATCGAGCTCGTTCTACCATGTTTCAAATTTAACGAGACCGATAGCGCGCTCCAGCACTCGCGCCTCTTGGCCGAACGTCGTTACTCGCGTGGCAAGCGCTGCGCCGCCCGTGTATTCTCGAGCGCAACGTTGCCAGAG
>JAPYZM010005464.1:0-14100 GCA_030522845.1 Psyttalia concolor
GATGGAAAAAATAATCCCCCGAATACCACTCGAACTTCGAAATTATCTGATATTTCCCTCAAGGTTCCCTACAAACAAATAAGCTTGTCAAGTTTTCCAAAGCTTGCAAAAAAGCAAAATAAGCTTGTCAGTTTTTAAACTGGAAAACTTGAGACGTTCATTTGTTTGCAACGAACCTATCGGGAAATATTCGATAATTTCGAAGCTCTCGTGGTATTATATGTGAATATTTTTTATATATTTTTTCATATTTTTGATAAAACTCTTAGATTTTAATCTTTAACCGAAACAAAATAATGGATTTTCCCATAAGCCGCTAGGTTAAATCGGGATTTTTTAAAATTGTTTCTTTAAAAATCTAAAACGGTAAATAAATCGAACCAAAAATTACGACTAAAAAATCTAATAACATTTTGCAGCTTACAGTTCTTTATAGTTTTCAAAATTCTTAAAAATTTATGTTGCTGATGAGCTACTTTAACACGAGTAAAGACGTTCTTGTCCAATTCCTTTTCTCTCTGTGCACCTTTTGGTCCAGACTCCAGAGCTTGCGTTCACTGAAGACGATCTACTCTCATTCACTCCCCACTGCCGATCAACATTCGACATTGACAAATTCAATTACACTCTGAATAATCCCTAAACATTTAATGATTCACTCACTAGTCGCCCCATTATCTACCTTTAAATAATTAATTAGTGTACCCAACGCTGCACACAAACGCATAATCCTCCAGCGATAATCCCAGCGGCTGCCACGCACCGCTCGCGGCATATTTGATGTATCTGACCCGTAAATGTGATTAAATTTACAGGAGCTCATGCATGCATTACGCAGAATGCCCCAAAAAAGAACAATAAAAATAAAAATTCGGAGGAAAAAAAATTAGAATGTCCGATCGATTGAATGAATGAAAAAAAAATGAAATGGGGAGAAGTACGAGATATGATAGAGCGCGACAAGAGGACAAAAAATTGTCCGATGAAAGCATTCTCTTGGGCGTTATAGGTATGACTTGACTCCATTCTTATCGTCCACTTTAGTCCCAAGCATCAGGCGGGATTCTCAGGGATAAAGAACCGTAAGGAGGCAAAGAGGAAGTCACTCGAGTGCAATCGTTACTGATGGTATTTTCTTTCAAATCCATTCCATTTTTCTCCCCTCTGCACTTTCTCTATTATCTCCTCTTTATTTCACTTTTTTTTATTGTTCAGGCACTTGAACGGTATTTTTTGTTATCACTCTCAACATCCCCGGGTGCTTTATCTATCCAGCGGGAGAAATAGGAAATTGAATAATTTTTAGGTTTGGCCAAAGTTATGAGTGGCATTAAGGGAAAGTGTTGGATATTTTATCATCGGACCATCCATAAAGAATTTTATAGACGCTCCGTGTCCGTTGAGCAATTGTTTACAGACTTCGCGTCGAAGTTAAAGGAGTTTGGGGTTCTTTGTCAAATTGGATATTGATAAATTGCATAAACGAGCCAACGATGGTGTCGATAGCTTGTGAAATGTATGAATGTCGGCGAGTAATTATTTGAAATTGCGTCAATGGAGGCGAGAATCTTGGAATAATCAAATAAATTTCTCACAGTATTCAAAGAGTACTCTGCTGATCTAGTGATGAGTTTTACTACTTTGTCACAAAAGCAAAGAAGAGTTTACTTATGCTAATTCTGTTGGAGCTACCATAGCAAAAATCCAATAAATCTTGAATTTCCGTTGAAATTTTTTTCTCAATTTTCTACAAAAATGTTTGGTTATTAATTAATCGAGTTGTTTTTTCACTCGCATTCTGAAATGCAAAATCCAACTGAATCGAGGAGAGATGCTCGTAAACTTTAGGCTCACCAATTCTACTAGAAAAAATTTTCAATAGATAAACCCAAACCGAAACTTGAAATGCATTCTGTATTTTCGATGGAATATCTACCCGTAATAATACAAAAGAAAAGAATAGAATTTCGCTTTAGAACTATCTGGTGAAAGCACCAAAATTTTTTACTACATTTTTTCAGCTGCCTGCAAACTCAAATAAAATTCAAAATTTACTTGAATCGTCAGAAATGAAGTTTCATCATTCGCCGCTCTCAATATCAAATTTTTCAATAACTAAAGGATGCAAATAAAGATAGACTGAGTCGAGAAAAGCGTTGAGCTTTAATGGAATATTGCGGTTACGGATAGGTATTGGATGTCTGCTTCGTGCTGCTCCGCAATATGCATGCCAATGTCACTTGGCGCCAGCGACAGAGGGTGACTGCCTCTCGAAAGGCAGTTGCCGGGGGACGAGAGAGAGAGAGAGAGGGGGGGGGGGTGAGAGAGAGAGAGAGGGAGAGAGAGAGAGAGAGAGAGAGAGAGAGAGAGAGAGAGAGAGAGAGAGAGAGAGAGAGAGAGAGAGAGAGAGAGAGAGAGAGAGAGAGAGAGAGAGAGAGAGAGAGAGAGAGAGAGAGAGAGAGAGAGGCAGCGAGAGAGAGAGGCCAAAGGGGAAGTTATGAAATTCTACCTGTGCCCAGTCTGTGTTAGGAGGAGGCGGGGATGTGAACGATAACGCGCGCTACACACTCGCACTTCTCTATTATATATGCATTCACATTGTCCAACTCCCCGTGCCCCTCTTTATGTACCGACTCTCTTCAATTTCGACTACGATGTGTGTTTCGAATCACACTCGGACTTTTCCATTAGCTATTGCACAAACCGATAATAACTGCAGTGGCCTCGATGAAGTTGACGAAAAAGCTGTAGAAATTAACGAAAGGAAAATATTGGAATTGTTGATTTCTCGGAGAATTAGTGGAGAGGGATTAATTTTGAAAATGGGCGGAATCAATAAAACCAAGGAAATCAATGGAAAACAGTGAGATTGTTGCTGGTTGGACGCGTTTTAGATGAAGGGGCGACAGTCTATTAATTTCCACTTTCTTTGGAACCCTCTCATTTTAACTTGTATCTTCGAGATTTGCAAAGCACATTATCCGAGATGTATGTCCCACTACCTAAGTCCATCCCAAGAAGTGAATCATCGAGTATCCCATTGATAATTTTTACCGATGGCTAATTTCGTCCGAAATTATAAATTTTCGATTTTCTGAGAATATATAAAACTATAATGTCTTTAAACCAAATTAATTTCAGTGAAACAAAATGTAATTTAGTGATCAAAAGTTTTCGGTCAAATGATTTCCCATGGGATGCTGTGTACATCTCATGTCACAAATTTGCATATTATTATGTTTCTGTAACACTTTCAAGGCTGAAAGCTATTTGATTAAGAGACGGATAACTCAGTTAGAAGAGCACCAGATGCATAATTGGAAGAGCCAGGGTTCGAATCCCAGTTTCAACTATAAATTTGTTCAGTACAAACTACTTGTAAATTTTATATTGAGAATAATCCCGGATCGTGTCCTACCTATTCTACATCGTGTCCAATGCTCTTCCCCTGTCATCACAGGAATGTGGCACACTCTATAATTTCTCATCTTCAAGCTGAGAATGAGGACCGTAAGGACCGTCCGCCTCAATTTTTTGTGTAAATTTCCCGTAAATAACGAAGACACGAACTAAACTGTCCCCACTCGCCCCACAATTTCACATTCGCTCATGAAACGGCGCGTCCTTTCTCAGAATTTCCCTTTTTTTATGACAAAGCGAGCTTTGACTTGCTCTCTACTCATCTCCCCAGATGTCTCAAATACTCGTTTTGTACCTGTGTCCAGCGTGCCACCTGAGGATGGGAGTGTCTGCAGCTGACACAGCCATCACCGGCTGTCATTCTGGACCCATCTTTCTCCTTCTCACAGGTGTGCTAGCCGCAAATCTACCTTACTACGTCTACTTTCAAATTTAAAGCTGTTGAAGCCGAATAATTTCCAATTATGAACATGAATAAGACCCAAGCCATCGTCATGGGAGCTAAGCGTTTTATCAATGCTATTGACTTGTCTGTCTTACCGGAACGCATCTGCCAAGGTCCTGAGAGGGCCCTACACTTGAGTTTATGTTCAGTGTCAGGAACCTGGGGGTTATCATTGATAGCCAATTAACTTTTTCCTCTCATGTCCAACATGTGGGGGCCAATTAACTCAGCTCTTTACCAGCTCTTATAACTCTTCGAAGCTTTACTGACTCTAGATAGGCGGTGTATACGTCGCTATACGTCATATATACTGTTGGTTAATGCGTTGATCTTTCCCCACATTCTCTATTGCATCGCAGTGCTCGAGGGGGTGAACGTAGTGATATATAGCTTCAGTATATGATCAACCAAGCGGAGAAGTTCGTCTTAGGGTTGCCTCGGGTTGCCTCGATTTCCCGAGCCTCGGCGAAGTGTCAGTTAGCTCTCCATAAATGGGTAGAGGATGGCTGCCATCAGCTCTGTAATGTTTCAAGTGCAGAGCACTGGCAATCTGTTGTATCTCGCTGACTTCTTGGCCTCTTATCTGCCTGTCAGGCCGCGGCGACAACCGCAGGCCCAACACATCCTGGTAGTGCTCCCCTAGCGGACGGATACTTTTTAAGCCTGCGCTGATTGGCGCGGGTCCGGGGATGCCATCATCCAAGAACAATCTTCATCCACCGCCTTCAACACACTATTGAGGCACTGGCTTCTTGAAAATGAGTCACGGTGGACTTTGCTTGTAATTTGCTATCTTATTATAAAACTCATGATTTTTTATAAGCCTTAGTTTACTCATCTTTATGTAGTTATCTCCGATTTATATTCTATTTTTTTATTTTGCTATAAATATGCCTAAATTTTGAACGCCTTTGTTTACACTCCTAAACAATGAACACCTGTTCTATACTATTCTATTCTACCGGCGTACGAGGATGAAGAGGAGGGCAGGCAGCCGCGGCTCCCCACCACGCGCTCCACACTCACCGCTGAACGCGTTACCCTCAAATTGTTTCACGAATTTGTGACTTAGAGCGCGCCCTGTGTTCGGCTTCCAAAAAGAGGTTTCACGTCCAAGAGAGGTTTCACTTCAAACCGTAGGAGTACTCAGTGCGTAATCAGAAGGTCCTGGGTTCGAATCCCGGTCTGTTCATTTTTTTATTGAAAACGATTTATGGTTATCTAGAATTATCCCTCTACGCCGAATTGAGTTGAATTTATTTTACCCGTGATGTCCCATCAACTTTTTCGTAGAGGGTCAGAAACTGGGACATGGTACTTTACCGCAGCGATACTCGATGTCATGAAATTATTATTAATGCCATAACTTCACCTAAAAAAATATTTTCGAGATCGTTTATTTTTATTTTCAGTATTCATAAAAAAATATCAACAATAGCGAGAGTGCTCCGTAAAAGTGAGGTAAACCGCGCGGCTAAAAGGTAGTACACCGGTTTAAAAAAAAAGTTGTCGAAACGACAATTGTACAACGAGTATTTGTCCAGTTGGTGAGAGTGGAAAATAGTGGGAGGGAGGGAGGAAATATCATGGAGGTTGGGCATGAAAGTTAATTAAAGCTTCGATTACAGCCGTGTATCCGCTCGAGTGCGTATGGCCGCGCGTCTGATCCTGATACTGATGCGTCATTGGATTATTTTCCACATTCCGGGCATTGGAGGCTACCAGCTGCGTGGCATTGCCAATATCTACATATATGACAAACTCCATCGTTTTATCATCAGAGTGTATTCGTGTGGAAATTAAGGGCAAATATTTTAGCCGCGAAAATTCTATTAACAATTCTTCAATGCTCCAGTGCCGGACTGAATAATAATTTTTTTTGCATTCATTACTCATTTTAATTCATAATGCGGAAATTTTATTTTTGTTCGGTATTTTTTTGGAAATTGTTGGGTGAGGCGGAATTAATCAGTATCATGGCTGACGCAAAAACGATTTTTCCACTTGCCTGGGACAGTATTGAATAAATATAAAAGGCTGGAATGAAATACAAATTTTAAAATTTAATTTGACAATCAAATATATAGTCATATTGTACGATTCATGGTTGTTGTCGGGAGAAACAAATCACTACTAGGCGATTAAACAATTAACTGGTTTATTCGCCGAAGCGTTAGTTTAATGTACAGGTAAAATATGACTAAATAATGACCGTTGACCCTCAGGTGGTATGTAGCGAGTCGCTACAATATGACAATTATTTTCTGTTTATTAAACATTACATCCGATGTCCATTTGAGATTATGAATTTACTTTCGGTGAATTCATATTCATAATTAATGGGTAAAAATCTTGTGATGAATGCTTCAAGGTCTCTCATCGTTACATGGAGTGAATATTTAATAAAAATTACAGAGCAATTCACGTAATCTGTGGGCGCCAATCGCTTTCAGCCACTTCTATAGGAATTAAAAAGAGTAAATCGGTAATGGTCTGTAAAATCTCTGCTCTATCACTGAAAAAATATTAAAAAGTCACGTAATTGTCGTGAAAAGCGGAGAGGCTAATAGAAATTTCAATAATGAGTATATCCAGGGGCAGAAAAATCCTTGGATGTTTAAGAATTTTCCCGGGACGTTACAAAAAAATTAAAGAACATGCTGTTAAAGGGTTGCTGTGAGTCATGGTTAGCCATTGACATTTTTTATGCGAATTTTACTGCGCTTCTAGATTACGTTTCGAAACGTAATTCTTACATTCCTATGCTGGCACTTTTCATTAAATATTTTTCTGCGTATAGTAAAATAATCGTAGTTTAATTTAATTATCCCAGCTTTCATAAACTTTGAATATGGGGATTTGACATGTTGACCCGTCTCATCATTACATCGAATAAAATTCATTATTTTATAATTTAAAATTCTTAGAAAATTAATCGTTTTTTTATCAACAAAAGATTTAAATGAAAATTAATTCTCACTAGAATTTTCATTACTTGGCTGCAACACAAACTCATTTTCATATTAAGTCATTTAAGATACCCTTAGAATAAAATAAAAGACAAAAGAATAGCAGTTAAATAAAAAATGTCCCTTGGTCACTTGCATAGCATCAATTAATTTCATTAAACTGGAATAGCACTCACTGAGTTTCATTCTATTTTGCGGAACCAATTTTTCAGTCAGTGAATATGACCGACGTGGCTTTCTGTGCGTCCATTTAATTCCATTCGACGTTGAAATCTTTTTTTTTGTCAGAGAATTCATTTTTTTTCTCTCTCGTCCATTCTTTTTTACATTAAATGCAACGCGACAACGTGATCCCCGTGGGAACGGGACAGTTACCGACGATTATTTCGACTCGTCCTTTCCCCCTGCTGTGCGTTTAATTCGTTAGGGAGGGAATTTGGTTGCACGAGGGGATGGGATTTACAAAATTTTGCAGAGTGAAGACCTCAGGATAATTCAACGGAGGTGAGAAGAGAGTGGAGAGGGTTCGAGTTGAATGGAGAACTTGCGATTAAATCCCTTGTCGATATCTTGCTGTGGGTGTCTAAATACAGAGAGACACGGGCTGACCCCGTCGGGAATCTGGAAAATCACTTACCGTGGGGCTTTGTCGAGAATACATGAATATTCTGATTTATCCTAATTTATGGGATGGTGGATTACATTGTGTTTAGCATAGTCTCGAAGACGATTTATGTTACTAAGGAACTCAGGAAACTCATCAACTAATGAAAATCTTGCATTTTAAATTACATACAATTGAAAAAAAAAATTGCTAACCCCGGAATCCTTTTTTTTATAAATTTATTCTCGTGAAATACGGGATTCTCCAAAATTAAGCATTGGATTTGAAGCTCTCTAGCTTTTAAAATACTTCTCGCAGTGGTTTCAATTGATGTCGCTAGAAATTTGAAAAATTGACCATACCTAATTTTATAATAAATTTTAATTATCCTCCCAATAAAGATTTAAATAAATTGTCAATTTTTGTGCGGTTCAACAGAGTAAACAATTTACACTCAAATTTTATTTGGAAACACAATTTTTCTGGACTTTTTCTGGATTTTCTCAAAATTATTCTCATCTGCAAAAATTAATGACATGCAGTTATCTTATTTCTATTAATTAATTTGAAAATGTGGAAAAAATCCTCAGATTTAATTCCGTCCATAGATATTGTCCATCCGCCTCCTCCCCTAAAACTCTCATCATTCTCTCACCCCCACGTAAAAGTACATATGCACACTGTTACCGTTGGAAACTTGTCGAAAGTTTGGCAGATTGAACCTGGCAATGTCCATTTCCACCAGAGTTTCTAGCCGTTAATTACTATGGTACAGACGTCGTGCCGGACTTCCGGTACGGAAGCTCACGAGCTCAGCAGAGCGAGCTTAATCGCTTGGCAATTCAGCGTATTTCACAGCAAAATGGGTTTAAGAAATTCCCTTCAAAGGACAAGATTTTTTTTTTCATCCTTCAGTCCTCATAACCCCTCCTCTCTCTCTCCCGCTAAACTGTTTTTAAAATCTTTGTTGAAGTTTATGAAAGATCTTCATTCAAATCTGCGGAATAATGAGCTGAGAAAAGTTAAAAAGTTCTCCATTTCTTCATGGAATGGATTCCCGGGGTTTCCTCACGCATAATCAAACAAATGGCTCAAGAAAGCCGAGGTGACATTCTCTTTCAGAGTTTTGAATTATCAAAACTAATTAGTTTGGCGTTTATACTTTGAGACTAGCGCCGGTGAGAGGTGTCTCGTTGAATTAAGATGTTGAATTACGGCGAAGGGAAGTTTTGATTCTTCTGAAAGTGTTTCGAATATTGGATATTGTCCGAGTCTGGAGAAAACAAACGTTAACAGTATTAGAAGTGTCACTTTTGTGAGATAGGCTTGATAAGACGCAATTCTCTAATGGTTTTCGTACTTCATTACAAAAAATGAAGATACCTCGCGGATTTTATTATGACAATGATAATTTTGGGAACTTTAAAAACTCGTCTTATTTAAACGTGAAAAAAAGACAAAAAAAACTTCATTCGATTGTTTTCTCTTAAGAATATTTTTTTGCAGAGGAAAAAGATTATTTATTCTTAAGGATTTCGAGCGAATAATTTTAAGACTTAGAGTCTATATTATTGGCAAACCAAAATCCAGGAATCCATCTGTGAGATCATGAATTAAGACAAGTTTCGAAGTTCTCTTCTTCTTCGGGGAATTGATTCTCACGCATAATCGAACAAATGGATGGAGAAAGCCGAAGTGACATTCTCACGGAGAGGTGTCCCATTTAATTAAGCTATTGAATTATGGGGATGGAAAGTTTTGAATCTTCTCAAAGCGTTTCTGATATTGGATCTTATCTGATTCTGCGGAAAGCAAACTTCAAAAGTTTTAAAATTATTGTGTCGAATAGAGATGGATCCAAATTCTGAGGCATACATCGTGCGCCACGAATTATTTGTGCACCAACTTTTTTTTAAACTTCTAAACCAGTTTAGGAATAAATGTCGGAATTTCATTGACTTTTACGCTCGTAAAATTGAACAATTTGTTGTAAACCTCTGACATTTTAATCGATAACAAAATTTATAATCGAAATTGTTGTCAGCCCGATAGTCCAGAATCAAATGATTTTTGTAAGTGTCAAATTAATATTTAGCAAACATAGAAACCTCAATCAATATATCGAATTTCAATACATATTAATATCGATTTCGGATATACCAATATATCCATTTCCGATAAACAGACAAATGGATTTTTTCTCAATTTAAATGCGCATCGCAAATGTATTGATGATCAATAAATTTATATTTGGGATATCGATGCTGAAATTCCAATTGATGTAACTGCAAAACAAATTTTCACACCATTTGATTGTGATTTGATTAACAATTGATAACAATTAATGACTTAAGAAATCAAAAATTGATTAAAAAAGGAATAATTTTGTTAATTCGATGGGGCTCGGAAATCATTTCTGACTCAAGCGTTTTCCTATTTCATTCAAACCGAGCTCAACACCAAATAAAAATTCTTTGGTTGCTCTTGACCTCTCAAAAACCAAATGGTAGAAGTGGTTGATCAGTTTTTTTTTAACTCGCAATCTTTACAATTTTTTGTTCTAATACAAAATTGAAAATTGGTCGACACTTAATGGATTACCTTTCGAATGTAATCACTCCCATTGGTCGCAGGTTAAATCCCCCGGCACTCGTTTCCTATGCTCAAAGTGTCGTCCTGGGCCCAAAATTTCGAGATTATTTCGTGTTGAACCATATCGTTTAAGTATAGAAATTGTTCATCCACTGCCACATGCATCCCACAAATAAAACCATCAATAGGAGAATTTTATTTGCAAACCGAAAGAGCCATTTTTCTGTGCAAACAGGACTCTTTTCATTCTTTCTAACAGCCAAAACTCAATATTCATTAAACATAGAAACATAATACTCGCGAAACGTACACATTTTATACCTTTTCCATGGAGACTCGACTCTGCAACCACGGTGGCGTTCAAAATCGTGCTTTACGGTAAATAATTTTTTTCACCCTTCGTCCCTATCCATCCGAAGTGTTTCATATGTTTTTTTTATTTGTTACAACTGATAACGTTTGTATTCCACTCTATTCCGTTATTTTTGTTATTTCGATAATGAAATTTTTACTGCATCGTCACCAGTTTTAATCGAACACACAAATCACTCATGAGCTAACGAATAAACATCACTACTGAATGCACACAAACAACAATCACAATAAAAAAAAATGAGTTGAATAGATAAACATGAACTGAAACGTTAACATAACAACACTAAATACACGGAAAAAATGGGAATCTAATATACATTGTACTTGAATGGGGATGAGTATTTCAATTCAATGTTTGCTTGTCATATTAACGGCTATTTTGTTCACATGAACCAATTTTGAAATTGCAGAAAATGATCGTTGTCGAATTCACGATTTGAATTCAAAAATTTTTTAAAATCCAAGTTGACAATTTCAAAAATTCTCCTCCCCCTTTTTTAAAAAAAAAACTTCACTATCTGTTACACGTGATGACAACTTCCGACTTTTAAGGAAGTTGGTCCCGATTTTTTTCTTTTGAGTTTGTGAATTTCAAATTTTAGAGAAACTTATAGAGGTTTATTCGAAAAGCCGAAGGCAAGGGCCACAATTCGTGCGAAGCAAGAGTTTGCGCACGCGAAGCCTGCGTAAAATTTCACTTTCTTCGCAGTGTGTAAAGAAAAATTCGATTCGTATTAGGAGCAAAAAATTCATCAAATAGATAGGAATAATCCGTCCTTATAAAAAAAAATGATTTCCCGAATTGAAATATTCACCATTTCAGGATAAAATATAATAGATTTCCGTACAATATACTTGAGTCACGTTTATTATATTCTCTATTCAAGTATATTTTTTTCTGCACTATCATTACATGTATGTATTTATTTTTCATTTGATATTGTTGAATATTGATTGTTCATTAGTGAAACGTCGTGCGACGATAGATGATGAATCGACTTGCGCATCGATGTTGTGAAAACGCATTAGAGATAAAAGCATAATGAATGCTCGCAAAAAGCTTTGTGTATAGAGAGGCTGCAAGGATGGCAGCTGAAATAATTTGATAATGAAAGAGAGAACATGATCAATAGCTAGTTTATCCGGACAACTTTTTCATCAGTGCTTTTATTTTTTCTCAAACGGGCATCACACGGAGAGGGGGAAAGAGCAGGGGAAATTTTTAATTTACAAATGAAAGGACTCGAGTGATTTAAAAACGAATGGAGTCAGCATAGACTCGGCTGAAATTGAAAAAAAAAACGGGAGTGACAGTCAATTAAAAAAGTTTGCGCACAAAAGTTTCATCATTGATGAGAGTTTTCACTCTGGTATTCTTGTGCAGAGCGGCGTTAACTGGAGAATCGTAACTTTTTTATTACAGTTTTGTGCATGTTTATATATTTATGTGTCTATGTGACAGTTTTATGGTTATCGATGACGGGAATGTTTGATATTGTAGATTTTATTATTGTAACTGGATTGAGAGAGAAGATTATTGGCCGTTTATCTCGTCACGAAGCGTCGGAGGTTCCAGGTCTGCTGTGTTATTTATTCATTTGCTAGTCAACTAGTAATTTACTGTAGCATTGAAAGCTCAGAACTTCTTTTGTTGTGAAACCAATGTTAAGCGTCAAACGGGACCGCTTTATTGACCCTAGCGATCGATTTTCTCCCCAAGTTCACAATAAACTCTTACGATCGTTTCATCAAACATCATCCTTCCCTTTGAAACAACAAGAACTCGGGATAAACTACGCCCTTACAAAAATACTATTCCCGTGGGTGTTGCGCCACAAATTACGACTTTAATTTATTTTTTATGGTAAGCGCTTTAGATTGTCATTAGAGATTGCGAAGTTATACCCGGAAGACGGAAATACTCGGAAGCTGGCTGATCCAAATGTCCAATCGGCGTCTCGTTAATGCTTGTTGGTATCAATTGATTAGCTCATACTGGGTCCCTCCTAAATCGCGATTTGCCTCTCTGTTTTAAGATCATACGACTTCAGACCCACTAAATTCCGAAAAGCTCATCGGCTGAATATTCGCAAGAAATTAATACCTTAATTTGTTTATTTATCGTAAGTGCTTCAGATTGTTGTAGGAGCTTACGAGGCTCTACCCGGAAGAAAAAAATTCCAGAAAAATGCTTGAGACTAACCCGCTTAAAGCGCAATCAGCGTCACCGGCTTAAAAATTACTCGTCAACTTCTAATTTAAGGTAGCTCTGAAAACTAGAATCTTCTTTCTCTGCGAAAGCAATCGTAGAACCTTTTCATTGACCCCTGAGATCGATCTTTTCGATAAGTTCACCAGACTCTAGAACCACTCTAGATTGTTAGAACCATTTGATTAAGTAAAATTCTCCATCCTTTCCGAGCAAACAACCTGGGACTCAGTAAGGGGTTAAAAAAGAACTCTTCGGGTAGATATCCCCAAAAAATTACTACCCTAATTTGTTTTTTTTTATCGTAAGCGCTTTAGATTGTCGTAAGAGATTATGAGACCTTACTCTGAAGACGAAAAAAGCCAGGAAACAGGTTGAGACTAGCCCACATGATCCAAATGCTCTATCAGCGTCTCGTTAAAGCTCGCTGGCGCGGTGCTCGTACAAAGCGCCACACACAGCGATAGTGGTCTTTGGCTCGTGTTGCTTACTTAACGTCTTGGCATCTCGAGCCTCCGGAAAGCCTTCGGGGCATATTCCACGGGGACATGTTCAGCGTCGAGTATAACCTTCATCGCTTTAACGATTATAACCCGAAATATACGTACGTACAGTGTTGTCGTCACTCGGGCGAATGTCCGCTTTTATTTTCACATTTCATTGTCATTAAGGATTAATCAAAGAGTGATGAGTTTTTTTCCTGGTTATCACGGTAGTGGTTCTAAGTAGATGATGAGGGCATTCTTCCATCGGAGCCAGGTTTTTGTTAATCAAAACGGGTTTATAGACTTCGGCTTTTTATGACGTGACTGATGGGAGTCAGACTCGCCTGCAGTTGAGATGAGACGAGATAAATGGAAGAAGAGATACTGCGAGAGATGTAGGTCGCGTCGATACACGGAACCTCGATCGGTCATTTCTATTTCTGCGTGGAATTCATTAGCTCATTTTACTCTGGCTGATGGACCTCCGGAGCTATTTTCGATGGCGTCGGTTTATGACTCCAATAGATAAATTTCAGAGGGTGAAGGAGTGTTGAGACGATGCTGGGAGCTAGGAAAATATCCAAGTCTGTGGAAAGGGAATATTCTCGGATATTAACATTGAGTGCTTAAGGGAAATAACAATTGATTACTTTTCGGAGACTACGGAATATCCATGCAATTACTGGTGATACTAGTGTTTTTAAAACTGCTCAAATGATTATATCGGAAAGTAAGGTAACGACAATTTATGCTACATTATGGCAATTGAAAAAATTTTCCTTATTTTTAGTTGTCAGAGAAAAATTGAAAATTGCATTCAAATTTGACATAAAAATCGACTATGCCTAAAAATGAGTATTCAGTATTTATTAACCCTCGAGCACTCGCGCTATGGTCTCAGTGCCGCCGTTTTTGTAAGTTTCATGATATCTCTAAAAATATGAGGAATTAGGCTCTGCCTTTTTACAAGTTCCTCGAATAATATGTTCCGATGAGAGTAT
>JAPYZM010005466.1:0-11365 GCA_030522845.1 Psyttalia concolor
ATATTTTCCAAAATTCAAAATTCAAAACTCAGGATTCAAAATTCCAAGTCAAATTTATGAAAATTGAAAATTTTAACATAAAAATTCAATAGTTATCATGCAAAGATCGAAATCCAAAATTTAAAATTCAAAATGACAAAAGGCAAATGATTTACTGAAAACGATCTGGGGAGTTTCTACTGATCCGGAAACGTTGACGAATATTCAATTTCGGGACCAAATACAATAACTTTCTATCCGAAAGTTAAGCATAAGAAATGAAAAAAGAACAATTGAACATAGAAAATGGAGCGTGAACAAGTAGATAATGAAAAGTGGGAAATGGAAATGAAGAGTGCAAAATACAAAATTAAAAATGATAAATCAGGAATAAAAACATTGAAAATGACATATGAAAGATGACAAATAAAAGATTTGAAATTCGAGATCAACAATCAAAAACATAAGCTCCAAATGGGATCTTTCATACTTTACGACATTATCGTGATTATTTTATTCCCAGAACTGGAAATATACAAGTCAGGAAAAACGAGATTCAAACTTTAAAGATAAAAATGTTAAAATTAAAGATCAAATCGAATTAAGGGGTAGTTCAGTTTTTAGGATTCAAAAATCTGACACTTTATATTTCTGTAATTATCGCGCTCATCACTATGAACAGTAAAAAAAAAACAGGAATTGAAAATTGAAATTTGATATTTGAAACATGATATATTGAACTAAATGTTATGGAAACAATTCAATAAGTTTTGTGCAGGATAAAAGGTGAACAACGGAGCCGTCGCTAGTAACATTTAACATCAAACGAAGGAGTGAGGGTAACGCGATCATACGCAAAATGAAGGTGGCAGGGGTAGCATTCCATGTTAAAACTTATGCTGACTTTAATATACCTATCGACATCTTGAGCGGTTTGAACAAACACCCACGGAAAACTGCCAATCACGAATGATCAATAAATAGATAACATTACTCAGATAATTCATTTCTTTTGATACCGACATTAAAAACATGGAAAAATAATGGCAATCATGAAGTAATCCAGTACTTGAGTGAAAAAAACATTGTATCTATTGAAAAAATTTTTTATCATGGATATATAATAAAAAAGTATGCAAAACGACCACTCGAAAGCATATTGCTACTGTATGAGCAAAAAGAACTCTACTATGGGCAATACCAGAGCAATTCTCCACTTGTTTTATTTTGTGTTAGCCTCTGATAGAAACAATGAAATATATTTTTAGCGTTTTGCAGCAAAGAATATTTTGCATTACATTGCTTCCCTCAAGGTTTGCCATACACAAACAAGGTCGCCAAAGTTTTCAGAAAATTAAATTAAATTGATCCAAAAATACCCGTAATTTTGCAGTTCTGGTGGTGATAGAGTCGTTGCACTTGAGCAGAAATCAATAATAAATCCTCGAGCACTAACTGCCAACAGCATCTAAATTATCCTTCAGATATCGTGTGTCTCTTAGAAATAGGCTTAGGGGCGAGGGGGTCAAGCCAGAGATTCAATGTGAGAGATGTTGTTGACTTTGTTGTTCAGGTGCGCATTCTCCAGCAATTGGCTACCTGAGTAAGTTTTGGAGCCAACCTGAGCCAAAGAGGGAAAAAAATCAAGCGCAATGAGGATTCGATATTTCGTGAAAAGATAATTATATCTTATTTTGTCGTCTTTTTTCACTAATTGCCATAGAAAATTTGTTTAATGAGTTTTCTTGAATGTTTTTTATGCTCAGTTTAATCTACGAAAATTGACCAATAGCCCAAATAGCTTTTTTCTTCAATCAACCGATTTTGTATAAGGGAGAAAATTCTAGTTAGGGTTAGGGTTCATCAGAGGGGGCGCATTTCGCTGGAACTGTATAGAAATTGAAAAAAGGGAGGGGGGTGGCTGACGTACAGGCGTCGCGACGGACTGAGGACTACGTCAGTCGAGATTCGCGGCTCCAACGCGTGAGCTTTGTTTTTCTTCAATTATCGAGTTCCTCTTCACGTTCGTAACACTAAGAACAATTATTTTTTTTTTTACAAGAGAATAAGACGGGCAAAGTTGAAGAGCAAGGATTTTGGGTGTTTATTGGGTTTCCGGGTACGTTTGGCCCCGGAGAGGCTTGGCCGGCACCCAAACGAGGCCACGTTCCGCCCCTGACATTTGGGATTATTCAGTGCCATTTTGTACTCTACAGTTTTATTCTCAAATAATGCATAACAGTTTTGCTACTGAGTCATAAAAGTCTGGGATTTTGACAATGAAATAAAGTAAAACATAACATTGGTGATATTACGCTGTCTCCCAGTTGTCGAGCTTACGTCTGGATTTCTTTAGGGTGTTGAGTGCATTGTTAAGCGAATTGAATATGAGTAGAGAAGGGTCATTACAGTTTGTGTTGGAGAGGTCGGAAGGCGTGCGTTCATAAACGCGCGTGCGCGTGATCATACTGACCGTCGTATAGAGAGTGTCGAAGGCCTAGGGAATTTTTGCGCGCAGTACGCGCTCCATCGAATTGGGAGATTTACAGCAGTATATTTATGTATAAATATGTATAAATATACATGTGGATAGTCTCGAGCGCAAAGAGTGAGTGTTCTCGATAGGCGGATTCAATAAAATTTTCAGTGTTTTGATGTTCAACTTAAACCTAATGCGTAACGTTATATTTAAACATACATAATCATTGAGTATAGGAAGAGTGTCGCAGAGTGGGAGGAGCTTCTTGATATCGATTGCAAGAGTTTAGTGAGAAGAGCTAAGAAACCTCGTGGTTTCGTTGATAGTACTGTAATAGCATTGTAAGAAAATGAACGAAAAAAGGAAATTATTAAATCCATCAGAGGATTGTATAAATGATGATCATCGGAATTACTACAATTTCCCTGACGATGTTAAGGGGAAAAATCATAGTATCGGTGATATAGAGTAGAATTACCTTGTGCAGTAGTTGTGCCTCCTTCGCGAGTAAGTAAAAATAATAAGTAAGATTTTGGATTGACTACAAAGAAGCAAAAGCTTCAAAATTTGAAAACCGCAGATTGAACTTATCGAAAAGCCAAAAATCATTTTTTAAGAAGAAGATTAACCGTACACAAAGAATTGAGAGAAAGTCACGATGAAAAGAAAGTCTTCCATGTACTGATTCAAGCTGTACGATTAGTGTCATTGAAAAATTAAATTCAGTGGATAGTGAAGAACAATAATAGGATTGACATTTCTCGAAAACAAGGAGAGCAGGAAGCATGGTATCGAGATACGGTATCGCGAAGGAGGGCGCCGTGGGGGTGGCAGTTGGGGTTGGACCCATCCACTGTCTACTACCTCACTGTGGTGGTCCACATCATCATCTATCTCCACATCATCCCCAAAATCCAAATCATAATCATGCACACACGCACAATCATCAACCACCACCCTCACAACAGCCTCTGAGTCCTCATGGGCCACACATTGGGCAGATCAATCATAGCCAACATCAGTTGACTATTAATATTGGACACCATCATCCTCAGCAACAGCAACAGCAACAGCAACAGCAACAGCAAACGCAGGGTCAACATCAGCAACCACCAGCGCAGTATCGTATCGTCTCTACAAATGCTCGTAAGCTCCCAGAAAATGAAATTCAAAAATGAAAATCAATAAACTTAATTAAAAAATAAGTCTAATACTTGTCCATCCATTTATACGTCTGTCTACTTGAATAGCCTTCTAATCAATTTCAGACGGGGACAAATGACGAGTTATGACCATCTAAATACCATAAATAACTACTAAAAAAATTAATATAGAGAGGAAGTTTCGGATAGAAAATTTCTTTGATTGTGATATTAAATTGAAGTTGGCACGGACTACTCCCATCGTTCCTTGTCTGCTATTCCTCTTCAATTGAAATATCCAATGTCTGGGATCCAATGTCCACATCGGCTGTATGTGTAGGCTTTTTACCACTGATTCTCCTATTTTGTTTTCTATTATGAGCAGTCCAGTCTCGCCTAATGCCCTGACATTTGTTGTAGGCGGGTATTCGACAACGTATTTTGATTTATATCCAATGAGTTATCGTTCCAGGCAAAATGTTAATTACATTTTGAGGGTTTTAGATTGGAGAAACAAGAGGGTAAAAAAAGGGTGAAAAATGATGTTGACTGTCAAAGTCTCCGAGAGGTTGGTCATTAGTAGATTTGAGCAGGAATAATGAAAAAGTAACAAATACAATCAATGAAGACAGACCCCAGAAGAATAGAGTGAAATGGATTAAAATTATACATAGGATTTTCTTTTCTATCCTTTTCTGTGGTTCTACCACTTCACTCGAACTTGATTATGAGATTTCCAAAAACTGCTGTTGTCTTGGAAATGAAATCTTTTTCCAATTACTTGGAGTTCAAATTAAATCGTCAAAAATCCAGGAGTTATCATACTTTCCAAAAAGAAATTGTGTGAAAATGTAGAAAATAGGGTGGTTTATTAATTCGTGCCACTAGTGTTAATTCTCCATTTTGGTACATACACTTATTTTTTATTGCCCTTCGAAGAATTTAGTCAAACATTCGTTTAATATAGGTTCATCAATAAAATAGATCCTCCTTTCCAGGATAATCGTTTAGAAAGTTTTCTATTTCGTTTGTCCAATTGTTACGCTTGTAAATACGAGACCGACCGAGTTGCTTTTTTTTCAGTTAATTTTTTTAGAAATGTGGATAGTTTCCTATATCTTCCAAATCTCTACATGATAAGGAAGAATCTGGTAAAAAAGAAAGGAATTTCATGAGAATGTATAGTGTTGCATCATAAACGTAATTGTACTTTTTCTTTTACCTTGCATGAGAAAAAGTTTAAGGTTATCAACATTATGCGAAAAATGCACTTCCCCCATTCTGAAAATAGCTAATAGGTTTGAGAAAAGAATACAAATTTTACTCGATTATTTATTATCAGAATATTAAAGTGTTTTTCATATTTTCTGCGTTCGCCCTCTGTACGTTCTCGTATGCACTTAATTTGTTCTGACTTCCCACTAGATAGCGTTGAGAACAAGTGTACCCAGCCCACATGTGTTAAACATGGCTACCTGCTAGCCTCAAGCAGATCGTTTAACATTTTATTGCGGATAGTGGAATATATATTTTGTTGGAAAAATAGTACAGTTATCAGTGAAATACAACGCTTAATAATTTTACATCATTATCAATGTTGGCCTAGCACTGATGGTGAAGAGACAATAGTTATTCCACAATCTATTGCACAACTTTTGTCTGATATCGAGTGCGCGCCAATCCATTTTTTCCGTTAATAGTTGAATATATAAAGTTTTATATGAACGGATAAAAAAGAAAAATGGTGGGAAGGGGTTGACGAGTTGATTACTTTCAGTTGTAGTGAAAGCAAATAATCAGATTGAGATAAGCAGAGGGCACGTGAGAACAGTATTCACTGACAAGTTGTCCGAAAACAATCATTACGTTATTTTCATTTCGTTAAGTTACTCACCCGACACCATTTTGCTTATTAGTTCCATTTAATAAATGTCTCGACCAACAAATGCCCCAGTCATACTGTACTGTACTATGTGTTAGAGATCTCCGTGACTTCTCGCCGAGTCATATCTGCTGATACGTGTTACTTGTGAAATTGTACGATTTTTTTTCATTGGTGCATAACCTTTCATTTGGAATTCATGTATTGAAATGTTAAAAAGGAAAAATATGGTCCGTTTCTATCGGCTCCAGTTGAACTTGTTTCAACATTCTGAATCGAAAAAATATATTAATATATTGATCATGTTTCACAATTGAAAAAAAATCATAGAAGATCGGTTAATAATTATTTATTTCAAATATCTGAATTCACCACCTCCGAATAATGTACAGTTAAAATAATTCTGTGTTATGTCATGACAATCCCCACCATATTGTACGTTGTTTGAGGGCTAAAAAAAGGTTTCTGCGTTAGAAATATGGGAATTTTAATTCATTAATGAAAGTAGTCCAAATAGTAGAATCATTTTTTTTTTTTCATTTTCTTATTTCAAGGGTCAGAGTTTCATGTACCTGGACAGAACTACGGTGCCCAACCAGGGGGCCAGGTGGGTGGTGGCGGGGGTAGTATAGGTGTACCTACTGGCAGACCTCCTTCACTGGGTGGAATTGGTCAAAGTACAGCTGGCATACAGTCCGGTGGTCAGCAACAGCCACCACAACCACCGACACCCGGTGTACAGCAACAGCAGCCCCAAGGACCTGCGCCAACTACAACACCACCGGTTCATACACCATCTCCACAAGACATGAGTAAGCAAGGTCATTTGCAAACGCAACCGCCCTCGATGCAGCAACAGTTCGTGCCCAATCAGCCACGACCTGTCATACAGGTAGCTTGTTTCTTTTATTGAATTATTGAATTCATTTTTTGTGTAAACAACAGCAATCTAGTTATAAACGAATAAATTGAGTGTGTAATTAATAAGTCTTATTAGAAACTCTCAGCAAATGTAATGTAGTTCAGGGTTTCATTGAACGTATGAATGTTTGTAATATCAAAGAAATACTGAAAAAGTTCGATATAATTATTCAGTTTGATATAATTATTGTCATATTTAAGTTAAAAAACTAAATGTCTAGAAGAAAGGATAACAATTGAAAATCTTGCCGTCTTACATTGATGGTATCTTTCACGATTTTTATTTCTAGGCTTTCTACCAAGGGCCACAGCGACAGACACAAACACGAAATATGCATCGTGGAAATCAGGGTGGCACCCAGCATGTTGTTCCAATTCCCAATGTGGCTACAAGTACCGGACAACCGCCAGCCATGTATCAACAAAACATCGCAGTACCGGGGACACCGCCGATGTACGTCCCTGGACAGGTTTCTAACCTTCCACAAGCGCCTATGTATTCCGTTAACAACCACATACAGCCACTCCTCTCTGTGAGTAATTCCGATAGCATAAAAACTTGTTTACTCAAATACATTATATACTTTTGTTATTTTTTATATTCATTTCTGCCAGATTTTTATTGAGTTCATTAAATATATATTTTATGTTCAACTTATTTGTTTTTCTTGTAATTTTCAGTATCCTCCACAACAGAGGCATCCTCCTCATCAATCACCACCCTTCTACCCAGGGTATCCACCTCATGCAATTTTACCTCAAAATGTTTATGGAGCATTTGCCACAGGATATCAACCGTGGAGTAAGAAAACTTCAATTATCCAATCAAGTTGAACGTATATGGGTGATTCCATGGAAATATCGATTTCTAACGCCAATATTTTTTCAAATATCACGACGGCAGTCAATTTTTTTTAACGTATTTTTGTTATATTTTGGGTATTAGAAAGATGCCCTGACTTGCATTGCGCTAGAACTTTAGTTGCTGATTTCAATGTTAATTTCAATGAGAAATAAGCCACGTTTCTGACATTTGAGGTTGTGACATTTTATGTTTAACTTAATCTCATTCGATTGCGGTTTGATTATTATCGATTTTCAATGAGGATCAAGTTTGAACCAACGGGTTCTATATATATGTTAATTTTCAAATGAAAATTATGCATGAGACCCGAGAAATATCAAAACACGTTTGCGACATGAAAAAATGTGACAGACTTTTTTTCAAAGTCATTAAGGCAAATCTGCTCCAAAAGAAAGTATTCACCGCCACTGATGAGTGTAAGCATTGTACTAAACATCTTTTTAGTAAAATATGCAATAATTGTCATTTAATAACCACATGAAATGGCGCTAGAAGTAATTATTCATTTTTTCGTAAAACTCGTGGACAAAGTTTAACGCTTTATAGCCGGCTTGTTATACACAATAAATAATTAATTTTTGTGGGGAAATGTTAGATTTTCAATCGCCTTTCATACTCCAAATTGATAATTCGTTTATATTATCAATTTATGATTGAAAATATTGATTGAATGGTCAATTTAGACAATATGACAGACAACGTTTGTGAAATTTTTCGTATTCTTTCGTATTCTCTGTTTACAATGAATTTATACAATGGAATGGTTGAAATTTCCGCTGAAGTTATGTGACTCGACGAGACGAATATGATATAGTGATAATTTTTCCAAAAATTCATCAATGAATTCATTTTTTTTTTTTTTTTTTTTTTTTTTTTTTTTTTTTTTTTTTTTTTTTTTTTTTTTTTTTTTTTTTTCCCTTTTTTTTTTTTTTTTTTTTTTTTTTTTCAATTAACGACGTCATGTGATAGTAACTTCTTTAATAAGTAATACATAAAATTGAGACCGTCGGCAATGGCCGTGCGGTTAGAGTGTTAGACTAGTATGCCAATGATCCGGATTCGCTACCCGTCACCGGTGGTCAAAATATGTAAAAATTTGTAGCACTCTAATCTCACGATTCACTGCCGAGTGGTAGTCTCGTAAAAGGGACGACTGTACCTGGCCAAGGTTTTCCCCTCAGGGTGAGATTTTTCCTCGGTCCTCGGCAAATGCGGTAGAGCGGCGTCGGGAAGTGGGATGGTAAATACGTAAAAACCCGAGGGCATACGTGAGGATAGGGATTAATTATATATACATCAAATTGAGTGACCACAGATTTCGGGAATTTGTCATCAATCTTTATCAATTACCACATTTTTCATCAATTTTTTGATTCAATTATTCTATCTCAAAGTCGTTATTAAAAATTATATCTCATTTTGTTATCTCCATAAAATTTCCAGATAATATCCAAAGGCTGGAATTTCGATGCATTTCCATTTAATGATCAAAAATTTAATTTTTCTTTTTTATTTATATAAATCACTTATTTATATTAATAAATTGAGGACTAGACGAAGTTAACTATTTATGTTTCCTTTTTAGACTTTTATCATCAATCTCATACTCCACCCAACTCCTCGATGAATTTGAATAGAGCAAGTTCCAATTCTGTGAGTGGAGGGGGTCAAAATGTAGGAGGCCCGCTGGTCGGTGCCCAAGGAACGGCTGGTGTACCACCAGGTACATTACAACAACAACAGCAACCATCGCAACCGATACCTCAAATGGCGATGTCATTACAACAGCCAAGTAAGCTTATTATTTAAGTCTTAAAATATCTCCAAAAAGAAACTGCTTAACACGTTGTCACAAATCTATAAGAAGCTGCATTTATCATTTGAATATATTCAAAACATTTGAATTCGCTCCTGGAATTCGATTTCTGAAAACCTCCTGGATATTTGGTGTTTAAAAATAAGCAACATCGATATAATGTGCTATTTTTCAGATGAGTTCCCAATTTTTGGTTAAAAGAAACAAATATCTTTTGCAATCCCAGTCAACAATAATTCGAACGTTTGCGGTAAACAAGGCCACTTTGCCGATAATTTGCTACTGATTCTCACCCTTTGGAAATCGATGTCGATTATTACTGTGATTGACATATGACTGCCCATTTTTTTTTTCAGTAAGCCAATTCCGGAAATAAATATATTTTTCATCACGCTGTGTCGGAAAAGTAACTTTTCAGTCACTCTCCGATTCACGTCAAGTGACTGAAAAGTCCCCTTTCGACACATTGAGATGAGAAATATTGTTCGTAACACGTGAAAAAAGTGGTTTTTGACTTGTTACGAAATATACTATTTTCTCATTTTTTCCCCCAAAAATAACTGGTGTTCTACTCAGCCATCGAATCAGTGCACATATTCAAATTCCCTTCGTACTATCTATAATCCGAGTCAATCATACACCCACCCCCCCCCCTCCCCCCTCCCTCCCTAACCCGTCAGAATTTGTTTCTTGCAATAAATAACCTTCGCTAATAAAAATACATGATAAAAATGAAAAATAAAAAAATATATATATATTGAAGAATACCTGGGTTTAAAAGTTAAAAAAAAAATGTATTTTAAAATATAAAATGTCTGATCAGGAGAAAAACAAAGACAATACTATACTTAATACTATCTTCCGAGGAGGGGTTCAGGAATCGGAAAAATAAAAGAATACATAACAAACGACAAATTGAAGATTCGTTACACTACTCCCTCCTTTGAAAGAAAAATTGTCATCTTGACAATAAGCAAACCTGTTAGCAGCAACGGAAATATCAGAAATCTTAAGGTTCTAAGATTTCAGTTATCTGGGGCCCTTAACGTTTAACCTCTTCGAAAACCCAGACGGAAAGTACAAAAGAGGATAGGTGTTGACTCGAGATAGGTTCATTGTCTTCATCAGGTGTTTCAGTAGTTTTGTCAGGATTGAATTGTTCTTATTGGGGTCTTGCGACAGTCAAGTTAAAAAAAATAAGTCTCCATCAGGGAAATCTGCAACACAAGATGAAAATCTGGCAGAATCAAGTTCGATAAAGAGGAAAATGATTAATAAAAATTTTTTTTTTTTTGATTAATAGATTTTTTTTTTGAATGTGCAGGAAATAAAAATCTCGTAGAATCAAATCCAATAAAATGGAAGATGATTAATAAAAATAGAAAAATTTTTTTTAATCTGCAATAGGAGATAATAATCTCACAGAATCATGTCCACTAAAGGGGAAAATCATTAATGAAAATAAGAGAATCATTCTCTGAAATCATCAATAAAAATTGAGAAGTTATGCGCAACCACTTTTTCAATAATACATTAATCTTTCCCGGGAAAAGAAAATGTAAAGAATCAATAATCAATGATTCTAGTCTGTTAATTATGACCAGTAATTAGCAGAGAATTAGATCAGAGATTATTTGTCCACAAGGAAAAAGGTAAATAATATGGTCAATCTTCATAAGGGGTGATGTGATTAATATAGATACACTTATAGATCACTTCAGGTCACGAATGAGGTGATTTTTTTTTTAATATGGTAAACCACACAGTTAAGTTGCTTTTGAATTGTATAAGGTGCTTCCCAATCCCAGGGTTATAGACTAACACTTTATGATTGGGTTGAAAGATGGTCATATGGGAGTGAATGTCGAATTTCGTTTTTGTTCAATCACTCTTAAACTGGAGTTTATCTCGAATGTCACGATGGATAGTATTGAGCTAATATTTTGAAATATTCGATATATTCAGCGACAGAATCAGAGTATGAATAAGTGGATTCCCTCTGATCAACTCGAAGGGACGGTGAAATTCACGACTTAACATCAGCATAGTAGGAATCCTATAAAAAATCACAAAAAAATTTGTGAAAAAATTGGGCCAAGTTGACGTTTTATGTCCTGCTCATAATTTAAAAAAATTATATCATCAATTTTATTCATAAAAAAATACGTGAAATCCAAAGAATGCCAAGCCCTTTATTCGTTAATAGCATTGGTCTACTGAAAAACAAAAACCTGGCGTTTTTTTAAATAATGCGCTAAGCGAATTTTCCTCACGTGGGCTT
>JAPYZM010005467.1:0-21785 GCA_030522845.1 Psyttalia concolor
TTCACTTGTTACGAAATATACTATTTCATCACGCTGTGTCGGAAAAGTAACTTTTCAGTCACTCTCTGGTTTGCGTTGAGGGACTGAAAAGTGCTTTTCGGACACATTGAGATCAAAAATATTGTTCATAACACGTGAAAAAAGTGGTTTTTGACTAGTGGGATAATATCACTCGCCTTCGGCTCGATATAAACCTCCCACTCACCAAAAAACATTTTTTTCACTTGTTACGAAATATACTATTTTTTGGCTGCGCGTTCGTCTGGTAATTGTTATATTTTCCATTTGTTGACTGATAAATCAAAGTTATTTAGGCTTTCAACAAAAATGACGTGACAGCTGAGCAAAATTTCTTGACAAATTAGTAAAAGTTATTTAGTTTCCATAAAAGATGATCTAATTACTTGGTTAAGTTTGTCTATTTCTCAACAACAATTATCTAGACGTTTGTACAATGTTTGTTGAGGATGTGGAGTTTTACTGCGGTTAGAATGTTTTTTCGCGCGTGACTAAAACGAAACACGATTACCAAATGGAACAGTAATTTTTTCTGCAAAATTTCTCTCCGTGTAGGTGTGTGAAGTTGTCGGTCTGAGGCGAAGCCGAGGGCTAGTAATTAAACAAGTTAAAAAATCTTGTCGCACGTGTGGGTGTGAATTGTATTTTTTGCTAGTCATGTTTTGCTCACTGAGTGGTGAATTGTGTCTCCTTTCCTTTATGAGAGAATGAAACAGTAGATTTTGTCATGAGTGAGACGGGATTTTCATGAGTGGGAAGTTGGCGGCCTGAGGCGACGCCAAAGGCTGTCAATCATATGAACTAAAAATTCTCCTCTCACACATTGCGAGTGACGACACGGGTCTCTTTGCAATCATACACGATCAAAAAATACTTCTTGTGATAGCTGCCTTGAAAGTTCTCTTTTCGAAATTGTTTAGTTTGCGCAAAGTGGTCAAGTGATGGTGGTGGTTTAGTTACTTAGAGACCGTGGGTAACGTTAATTTTTATGCGTATAGCTTTGTTTTACACGGAAATGGAAAATATAGCACTATAACTTCACTTTTGTCTTTACATTTTTTGCCAAAGATTATCATTTTTTTTATAATTATCACAATAAGACAATTGTTGTCTCTATTTGTTAAATTTTGTCAACCAAGTTTCAGGTTTCGTCACTATTTTTTACAGGCCTTGATTTCGTTTTAATATTTTGCATAAATACACGGACTTATGTGTTTCATCAATTTCAAATTTTTATTGTTGTTTCTTCATAGCTTTCGGGTACGATAGGAAAAAGAAAGAATTTCGATTGTACTTTCCATTTTAAACATTTACAAAGGTCTTATGGTAAGTTTCATTGTCTCGCAAGAGTAATAAAACTTAGTATCAGAGGGAACATTGAATTTCAATTTCTGACATTATTCATGATGTCTGTTTTATAGTATAATAAGAAAGAATTTTCGTTTCGTTGAATAATCCTTCAAAAAATTTAAAATTCAGTTTTGACTTCGATGGTAGTAAGTTCCGTAGCCCCGGGATACATTTTGAAACTCATGATTCACTCACTGAAAGACTTGAAACGAAAGAAATAAAAATAAAAGGTAATGTGAAAGAAGCCAATGGCCAAGAAGAAACGGGAGCACTTCAGCAAATAACAAAGATGTTAAACTTGGTTTGGGTGGTTAAAATTTTGATCGATTCAAATAAGATAACTATGTCTATGAGTAAAAAATAAATAAACATTTCTTTGAGGGTATAAAATATTCTGAATGTACTTCCTCACTGACATATGCAGATGTAAAATAATTCTTATTAAAGAATACTTCGAATGCTCTTTCCATCTTTTCAACTGAGCAGTCCGTAGATATTGATATCTTGACAGCAATAAAATTGTTTTGTAGTGATTTTTCGCTCTGATTTGTATCATTCCTCGTTTCGGCAAATGTATTCCATAGCTGTCAAACTCGGGAATGTTAAAATTAGTTCGAAAAAATCAGCTTTCTGTTGCAAAAGGATTTTAACATTGCATGTAACATATTTCCATTGTCTAAAATTCGTATCGTTATTTCTGATACACAATTTCGATGGTTTTTATTTGCTACAAGTTCCTATTTTATTTAAATTTAATTAAATATTATTGATATTCTGTTGTAAAAAATGTATTGTTGTGTTGAAGCTATCAAATATTCATTAAAGCATGAAACCATATCATATTCCGAACCGTTTTTAAGGCCTTTTCTGCTACTGTATAATATTATTCCTACAATGTATTACTCGAACTTTGTTTATGAAACATAATTCCGATGTCGTGGTTTTACTGGAAATGCCTTGTTATAATTTACTGAAATACATTGATACTGTATTTTCTCGTAAACAGAAAAAGTTACTGATTTTAGACTATCGAATATTTATGTTTATTCACATATTATAGTCGGGGAAAAAGTCAAACTTTTGCAGTAAAATCGGAAACTTGTTTTTAAAATTTTGAGTGACATGTTTGGCCAGAATTTGGACGTTTCCGTTGACGGAATATTTATGGGAACAAATGAACCTGAGGATGTTTTTTTTCTTTACTAACAATTTCGATTTCCAGATAATCATTACTCGTCGCTGACTCCATTCTCAACAGCACAGCGTCATTAGTGCTTGTGACAAATCCGAGAGCTACAGTGTCTCGTTTCATTTCAGGCCGTCGATCCGTCGGGAATGTATAGGTAATTAATCCCCTGCCTGGTCCAAATTCATAGGCAACGGCTTCTGCAAATTAATAGAAAGATTTATGAAAATTGACAAACTTCGAGATGAGAACATATAAAATGGCTAAGAATGCAAAATGCCATTTTTGGCTATTTCTGAGAGAGATACAAACTTGCCCAGTTGTTAGTAATTGTTTCTCTTTGTTATTTATAATAAGGAATTAGATTAAAGGGAATTTAATCGTAAATTTTCTTCTCGGTCAATTTTTCATTCTCGGCGTAATGTTTTCCGAAATCTGAATAAAAATACGAATAGCGCCGAAGTGGAAGTAGATTAAAAATGTAGAAAAATTCATATAAAAAATCTAGTATGGAATTGCTAAATTTCAACAGTTTTCCAGAACTTTTGTCATTTATTCCAGTATTTACAAATTTTAATCATGAAAAGACGGTTGTATAGATTTTTCCACTCATTATTCAAGGCTATCAAGGATATTCAAGGATATAAAAAATCTCTTACTAAAATTTAAACAGTTCTGGGATCCAAAAGTTACACTGATAGAAAAAAAAATTGTTTTATGGAGACACCTCTTTTACTTGATATACGAAACAGTTCTTCTAGTCGAGTCATACGAATTCACTACAAAAATAGAAAAGTTGATTTGTTTGCTTGATAAAAGTTATCTCGCTTTCCATCAACAATTTCGTAACTGTCCAATCAAATTTATTTACTGCTTACTAAACATTATTTAGACGAGTGCATATTTTCGGTTGAAGTCGTTGAATTGAATAGTGAAGTGGTAAGAGAGTTTAAGTCTACTTATCTGTTAACAGACTTTCCGAAAATTTTTTTCAAATTTAGTAGTTTTGAACTTTTTGTAATTAATTTTTTTCGTTACAGTTTTCAATTCGTTCTGCAACAAAGATGTTGAGGAAAAATTTTCTATCCAATATGATCTTAGATTGCTAGATGTTTATTAAAAACTCACGACCAATCAAAATTGACTGGAATTACTTTATCCATTTGCTTCTGAATTTGATACTGCGTTTAGTTATTTCTTTGCCAACGATGAAAATGCAATATGATTATGAAAAGTGAATTTCTACTGAAAAATTGATCTCTCTGTATGTATACGGAATGAGCAAAATTATCGTACCGTCATTACACGTTGGTCCACCAAAACTCGTCATATCACAATCACAAGTGTAGCTGTTCCATTGCTGCACACAAGCACCATGATTAGCACAAATGTCGTGTGTACACTTCTTCCCAGAATGCATATTAGCGTAAACATCACAGCCTGATTCCACCAGTGAGCTTGTTACAACCGCATCTGACATGAGGTCAACACTCTCACCACTCAGGTCAAGTGACGCTAGACATCCCTCAAAGCCCTGACGACTCACTATGGGGCTTGGTAATTGAGCGTACTGACTCTTCTCCACTCCACCTGAAATTGTTACGTCATTTTAATATCATGGAAATTTCATTCATTCCATTATTCACTCGTCACAACAAAACAGGGTTGAGTGAACGGGCGGAATATACATTTCAATAGGGGAGATTTCAATGTGAAAGGAAAATATTTAAAAGAGAATTCTATTATTATTTTCAATACTTCTGCAAGCATGTTCTTCTGATAGGGGTTTCAGTTATTTTAGAATTACGCCATTATATATATGCCGACAATTGCCTTAAGGTAAAGATATATTGCCCTCAAAAGTGCTGGGAATTACGTTAAATAAACAACTTAAAAAATGAAAAATAATCTATTGCAAGTGTGAAAGTGATTTAGTTTGTTATAAATGAAATTGAGGCTTTCAGGCCACGGTTTATGATTTCTACAGCGTAAAAGACAATTAAGAATAGTATATTTCGTAACAAGTGAAAAAAAATGGTTTTTGGCGAGGAATGGTTTTAAACCTCCCACTCGCCAAAAATCATTTTTTTTTCACTTGTTACGAAATATACTATTTCATCTCAATGTGTCGAAATAGTATATTTCGTAACAAGTGAAAAAAAAGTGGTTTTTGTCACTCAGTCCGTAAAGCACTACTTCACGTGAAGTAGTAGCCGTGAAACACCGCCCACAGACGTCGTGACAAAAAATATTGTTTGACACACGGCTGTGAAGAACTTTTCTGCCTCATATGATTACAGGACTCGCCTTCAAAGTTCTTCACGGCCTAGTGTCAAAATGTACTATTTCGACACATCGAGATGAAATGGTATATTTCGTAGCAAAAAATAGGTTTTGGCGAGTGGGAGGTTTAAAACCATTCCTCGCCAAAAACAACTTTTTTTTCACTTGTTACGAAAGATACTATTTCTGTCCTCCGGCCGGAAAGCGTCACTTTCGTGCCGCTGCCCTAAACGAAGTTGTCACCTCCCGGATCCGTCGAGCAGAAAAACAGTATACACACCTTGGCCAGTAAATAAAAAAGCCCTCGGCTTCGCCTCGGCCAACAATGAAATGTGATCTGAGACATTCCTTACTTTACCGGCCTAGGTATGTAATCTACTAATTCTGTCCTCCGGCCGGAAAGCGTCAACTTTCGGGCCGCTACGCTAAACGAAGTTGCCACTTTCCGGCTACGTTGAGGAGAAAAATTGTATACACACCTTGGCCAGTAAATAAGAAAACCTCAAATCACGCAGGTCGACAATTGCATGTGATCTGAGACTTTCCTCACTTTACTAGCCACGGTAGGTGGCTGAAAAGTTACTTTTTCATCACGCTGTGTCGGAATAGTATATTTCTCACCTAGGGAGGTAAAATAAAGGAGGCTTGCTCACGTGCAGAATTACCGCCCGAGCCGAAGGCGTGAAAAATTTTGTTCGCAACTCGTGAAAAAAGTGGTTTTTGGCTCGTGAGATTATATCATTCGCCGTCGGCTCGGGATTTTTTTCCTTTTTACGAAATATACTATTCCGATACAGCACGATGAGAAGTAAGTCTTGTAATGACTCGAAGTTATTCGAATATCCCACGCCCACCAATCCCAGAAATGTTGCAATTATTTAATAAATCGCCGAAACGTGTCTCTGGTCATTTTATGAGCTACGTCTGACATAACGCAAGACATCGCTCTCCTGTTTCTGAACCGCCGACTTGACCGGTCAGTCTATTATTTCAGTGTCATGTGGATTCTTTTCGTAGCATTGAGCAATTGCAAAAGTCATATTTTGGGTTATATTCTGTGGTGATTAATATTGCAACGATGGATACGATCGTCAATATTGTACTTTTGAAACAGTACTGAGATATTCAAATTTTATGAATTTGTGAGAAACAATATTATAAATATCCATAAATGAAGTGAATTCATTACTGCCACGTTATCATTCTACAGGCTACCCATTATACATTATTCAATTAAATCAAATTCTCATAAAGAAACACAACAAATAAACTTTACAAGTTATTCAGGTAGAATTCACTATTTTTAGCGTAATTTATGGTTTTCATCCGTCAATTATGTTCAATCAAAAATAATCCACTGTCAGCAGAGATTTTTTGCGCGCCGTCAATCGATATTTGATTGAGTTCATGAACTTGAAATTGAAAAATTGTAAATGAGTTTCGCTGCAATTACTTTTCCTATTAGCAATCAATCAACATGTAAATCATGTGAAAATTAGCAGATAGAGTTCATGATCCATGTGAGTTAATGTTTTCATCCAAATCTATCTCTGGGATTTGGGCTTCGTGGTATTCAGCAAGTGTCGTCAACATTTCTGACCAATTGATGTTGCTTTCAACCACTCCATCATTAGTGAAGATTTTTGGATTAATGGGGAGAATTGATGGTATTGTGAAATAACTCTGTCCAAATGACCCATCCATTCATTATACCGCATTGATTTTGTTATTAATATATTTTATTAAACTCGAGACTATTGGACTGATATTCAATGAATGCGAAATCTGGATATGCATTTAGCTAATTTAGTAATTCATTATCCCATGAAAAATATCCTTTAGAGTTAGAAGAGTTATTTCAAAAGCCTATTCTATTGGACTTTAGGCTCATAAAGAAATTACAAAGTTAGAAAAGAAAAACTGGCACGAATTATGATTGGTGTATTGTTACTGCCTGAGCGATTGCCACTGCCTAAGGCTAGACTTAATGATATACGTTATAAAGTCAGAATATGTATTTTGATTATCAAAAATACTGAACAAAATGAACACAATAAAACGTGACGTGATTTTGAAAACTCAATTTTTCATCGGATTTCATTCAGCAAGCGGTAAAAATACAAGAAATCAACGTTCAATAAATAAAAAACCTGACGTGCAAGGCTCGAGATATTTCAAAGAAACTGTGAAGCTACAAATAATATTCTTGGCCGATAGGAAAAAACGAAGGAATTTGAGAAAAAAATTCAAACCCTTTCATTGTAAAACAATGAATAAAAAATTGCACGGAGTAGTTCATTTATTAAATCAATGAATTGAGGAATATCAATCCCAAACGGCGAAAAGCAGAGGAAGGAGCATTAACCTGAATCGATGCATTACGACAAAAAATATAATTAGTTGCTCCTCATTAAAGACACGGTTGTATTCCGCTGGCATTAACTGGGGCGTCGCAGGTATGCGGGTTGTATTTTTATCGTTAAATTCACAGTCCTATCATTGGCTGAAAATAATATTGTATTCTGGAAATGTCAGTACAACGGATTGTTGAAATTTTCACAATTAGAGGAATGTCGTTGAGCATTTTGTTGTGAAAACCGCTCGTCAACTGGCATTGCAAATCCAAACGAACAATGATCCACACAATCTATATAGTTTAAACCGAATTCAGTGGTGTGACGTCCGTAGAATTGAATTGGTAGGGCGTAAAAGGAAACCCACAGATGTCCTGTCGTGTCGTCAAATTGAACTCCCAGAATTGGACAATGGTGAATGATGCTAAATTCTGTTGTGGAAATGTTGTTGTACATTGTTGATGACAGTTTCAGGACGAATACGTATCGAAATAAAAACGGATTGCGTTACCGCAGAATGAAGAATGTCAATGGATTTGTTTTAACTGACTGAGGGATTCAATTAAAACACTTTCACGGAATTCTATGCGTACAATGAGAGCAAAGAATGCTTTGAACGAGATTTACTTGATACTAGAATATATTCTCACGGCAATGCGAAAAATCGTGGAATCTCACGATAAATGAAATTCGTTTTTGGCTGGAGGACCCAGCAAAACTGTTAATTGTAAATTTTTATCGAAACTTGGATTATAGTAACGTAACGTTGCATAATAGTAACGTTTATTGTTACAGAAGAAGAATGACAAGATTTAAAGGGAATGAAATTTTCTTGTGAGGATATAATTTTCAAATATTTTCAAGACAAAGTGAGACGAGCTTCTCATAAATTAAATTAAATTGCTAGAAATTCCTAGTAGATTCGCCTGACAATTTTAAATGAGTTTCATTTAACTTTTTATTAAGTTTTACCGATTGAACTAGAATATTCGACAGAAAATATTTAGTAGAAAAATTGATTGAAATCGTATAAAGTGTTCTATTCAGATATGTTGGATGGAATTAGCTGGATTCAAATATTTTATATTTATCAAGAAAATTAAATATCAAAATTTGGAAAATTTGAATCGAGGTCATTCGGTAGAAAATATATTAAGAGAGTAATTTATATACAAAAATCGAATTCCACTGATTTTTTTGCACATAATGTGGACTTTTTTTTAGTGAATATATTTCAAGACTCAATAGAGCCGTTACTGCAGAGAAATTTTAGATAGACATAGTCGCCGATATTGTTTTTATATCCAAGTGGCATTTGTTTTTTCTACTTATGTTTGGTGAAATTGTTATTGCAGAGATGTGTATGGATGGTATTGTTAAACAGAGACTTGTTTTCAATAGAGTTGTTATTGTATCTCGGCTACGCTGTATATTTATAAACAATAATATCACCTTTTGAATTTGAAATTATTCTTCATGTACAAATCTCCCCAATCCTATTGATTGTGCAATATAGTACTTTAAAGGATTTTTTCTGACAATGAATTTTTTTCCCCGGATGATCTTTTCTTTAATGAATTGATCTGTAACAATTGGCTCTGCGTGGAATGGAATATTTATTAGATTCCATTCATGCTTTACGCTTTTCCACGCAGACAAATATTTAATTAAAATTACGGTAAAAGTTACGTGAGTCGGGAGGGGATCTTTAGGTGAGTATCGCGTCACTTTTCTGTAAATATACTAAAACATAGAGGTCTGGTCCGTAAAAAATTACGTGTGTAATATTTCTATAACTACGTATGAAACATTTTATGGAAAGTCCTGGCGAATATGGTAGACAATTCGATTGAATTACTATTCAATTTCTTGGGCTGTAATTTTCTATTTTTGAACAAAAACGTTTAGCTCCAGACATTTTCTAGAAAATATTTCAATGGAATAAATTATATAGAAAAATATAATACTATTTATTTATTCCGTAGAACGAAATCGAAATATTGAATAAAAGAAAGTTCAATCGAAATTCAACAGAATTCTCTCTTATTTTTTCCGCATAAAAATTCGTTACATAATTTCGCAGGTTTAATTTCACTGCGCCTCCGAATTTTATTATTTTCAGCTGAATTTTTTATCGATTTTGTTTTTCGGCGTAGGCAGTGTTCAATCATATAATAAAAATTGGTGAATTTGGGGGGAAAAATCGTAGAAGAATAATATGTGGATGCGTTCGTTGGAACTATTTGAAAAATCGAATTGATTCACTTTGATGGAACATACCTATGTACAGTATACCGTCGAGATCCAAATTTTCATTGCTCCCTTGGCTATTAACCGCATTGACGTGGTCATCGACCGCTAGTGTGTGCCGCTTCGGGGCTGGCCTGCCAATGCTAACGGCATGCCATTTTCCATCATTAAGACGTGATCTTGACAAATCTCTGATGCGAATTGGTCCATCACCGAGATCAAAGACATAATGTATGTGTCCACTGACCAATTCAACGGCAATGAAATCACGTTCACGGCCAGCGTTGAACAGAATCAGGCCGTTTGTTTCTCTGGTCTTGAACTGTTGCAAAAGAGAATATATCATTATTGAAAAATGTCACTCAGTGAAAACACTATTTATATGGGATTTCAGTATTTTGTCATGTATATTGTGACGAGGGGCACTCGATTTTTCACACCTGCCAATAAATTGAATTCAGCCAGGGTGATTGATCAATATTTGACACGTGGGATGATATCTATCATCACTTGAATAAATCATTTTTTCGCTGCAGATGACATAAATTAAAGTTGGTAAAAATTATGCTGAATTTTGAATTAGTAACTGGAATATATTTAAATAGGTGATATTTTTTTCATACACTGAGAGAAAAGCGAACTTTTGGCTGAAAAATTAATTCTTGCTCCAAGAAAATTTGTTACTATCACGTAATTCTTGACCCAATCTTTTTCTTTTTTTCCTTAAGTATTGTTCATTGTTCAGAGAAGGAAAGTTATAAGGTTTTTCTTTCCCTGGACAACGTGCATATCTAAGGGATAAGAGAAAAAGATTGGGCCAAGAATTATGCGATAGTAAAAAATATTCTTGAACCAAGAATTAATTTTGCAGCCAAAAGTATGTTTTTCTGTCAGACTACAGACGGCAATAAACATTTGCCCTGGGGACATGTCGCCCTCGAAGCGTTGAAAATGAAACACGAGGACAATTGAATATTGTGTTTTAATTTTTGGAAAAACATTATGGAAACCGTATTATATCCTACAGTGAGAAAACAAATTTTATCTCGCAAAAATAATATTGATTCGACTAAAAAAAATTGATTATATCGATATTCTTCACCTGATAATGTAGGCGTTTCTGAGGAAATCTTTAGTTTGAGGTAAATTAATTTGTTCTGCTCACGAAAAAATAAAGATCGCCTGAAAGAATTTTTTTTTCACCTAAAACTTTTACTTGACGGTAAAAGCTTTGATTTCCAGTCTAATTTCTCGTTTTTAAACATAATATTTGGGTTCTCGGAGTTTAATAAAAAATGTGTGTATTCTATCAGACTGGTAATTTATCGAGTAGAAATAACAAAACTTTCACTGAAGGAAATTTTCTTCTGGGAAACAATTTTCTTGAGCTGAAAAAATTTTTCCACATGAATATGTCGTTTTTCAGCAGAGTAAATCTTTTCTCTCAGTGTATGTGAAGAGATGTTCAAGTCAGAAAAAAGAGTAATAATATTAGGGAGGGTATTTGTCTAGTTGTCAGTGCACTGGAAAAGATTTTCCATCGTTGGAAAACGAACAACAAACTTAAATGAACGAAATTAAATGATAATTTTGACTGAAAAAATTTTCTTTGCGCAAAAAAACTTGAGATATTTCTAAGTTTACTACAAACTTGACAAAATAGATCACTGACCAAAATATTTCACCTATTTTTTCAGAGGAATTAAATGTCAATCAGAATATGAAAGGATGTTACTCACCTGAAAGTATATATTCGTCTCGACGTAGGCCTTTAAGACCGGCAATCCCACGAATGTATGTTTCGACGTAAAAGTAACGGGATGATGAACTGGATGATTCCGTTTCCCAAATTTACCAGTCACCCTTATAATTGGTGTTACACCCTGATGTGTGCTTTGATGATTTCCGGTACTGCGGGCTATTTCGAGGTAGGAATGTCCGTTGACCCAAACCTGCTGCAGTTGACCGACAAAGTGGGGCATATCCTCCCCAGGATGAAGATAGCCACCTACGTGAAGTGTGCGGAATTCCAATATAGCATCTCGGCCGAGTTGAGTTTCAGCTAAACAAGTAGAATTTATTTTAATTTTAGAAAGGCTTAAAATATGCGCCTATTTGAGTTGCATTTCTCATTTACTCGGGGATAAATCTTTCAGGATATATATTCAGATAGCTCACACGGGCAGAGTACATAATGTATATAGTGTATATAGACCCACAGCTCCAGTTTAGTTTTAAGTAAACGAGACTATTGAATGGTTATTCACATGACCTTTCTTTCCAATCCAATTTTATTCTCGGAAATTTTTTAAATCCACATCATCAAATTTTGCTTTATTGCCATTAAAAACAACAAATTTTTCTGTCTACATGGACCGGAAGTCAGCATTCTATCCTCACTCCGCCCGTTCCGAAACGCTCACTTTCGTCTATTTTGGCAAAAGAATTGTATTCAACTCCCAGGAGGAAAATCAGACATGCATTCCCCACGTCCTCACGTAAATTTGCACTCGAGGATCACTTGTCTACTTGTCCTCCCTAGGTGAGAAATATACAAATAATGAAAACAAAGACTAAAATACTCTATTACCTTCGTATAAGACGGATACACTGCAAAAATTACTTAGATCTAAGAATTTTTTAAAAATTATATTTATTTGACTTCTGTATTCTGAAAAGACTGATTTGGTTCAATAAACAAATTTATTATAAAAAAAAATGGAAAGAGATCCGACCGGTAATGGAAAGGGCACGGGTTCGATTCCCGCGCCGACAATATCTGAATTTTTTTCTTCAGTTATTTATTGACTAGATATGGTTTAGATTGGACTAGAAAGAATTTCCACCCATCCAAAATCCGTTCCATCCATTAATTCCACTGACCTACCATAAAAAATGGGGAACGCATAATTTCTTCCTAATCCTAAAAACTGCTGTTGCCAGATGGAAAGAATCCCGGGTTCCAATCCTGGTCTGGATTATCCATCTCTTCAGTACAAATTTTCTTATAAATGTTATATTGAGAATTATCCTGGATTCGATCCTATCTACTCCAAATGTTATCCGATAATATCCTGCGACGTCACGAGAATGTAGAGGCCTATATAAAATTCCCTCCTTTGATTTTTGGCCCATTTGGACCGAAAATCTATAACTGTCCATTAATAATATTGAATTTCCATTTAAATTACTCGGGAGCGCATAAATTCAGCGGGAACAGGTCACCTTGATGGCATGTGGATAATGAAAAATTGTTTATCGATTAATTGGATAGTCAGCTGTAATAGCGAGTCTATTACATGAACTAGGTGAATAATATTAGTGACATTATCCGTAATTATCATGGGTGCTGTGAGTTGTTCGCAGAGTAATTACTTTAATTGAATTGCCATTGTTAATTTGTAGCAGATTCGACTGATAAAAAAAGCGAAAAATCATGTTTAACAATTAAAGCTGCAGTGACTGAATTCCATATGTATTTTTCATGAGACAGATGAAGCAATGAATATGATAGTATTAAAAAGTAGACACTTCATTTACACGAATTATACCTAATGGAATATCATTGAAAAGAATAAATAGTCAATGAGTAAAGGCTATCATATCTTCCTTTCAAGGTCTGATTAAGAAAATGGAATACGGAATTAAATTTTTATTAAATATTCGTTTTTCTCGACAATTTAAGTCAACAGTAATTTAATTCAATTAAGGGACTATTTCAGTAGTTTTATCCAGTGCCACAATTTTTCAACTGAAAATGTCCGCGAGTTTTCAATCATTAACATAATATACTTGTTTATTAATTGAAATGAAAAAACAAATAATTTCAAATTCTAACCGATTAGGTTCCAATTAGGACAATAATATCGATAGTCAAGTCTGTCCTGACTTGGATGATTATATTTTTCAATAATTGCTAAAATTTCAAAATCAGAAGGAAAGGGAAGCCGCAGTGGAGCAGAAATTAATAATCAGCGGAGGAGTTCATCCGGTGACGTAGGAAATTAGATCAGGAAAAATCAAATATTACTCTGGAAAAAATGAATCTTTGAGAAATATAATTTTCATCACGCTGTGTCGGAAAAGTAACTTTTCAGTCACTCTCTGCTTTGCGTTGAGGGACTGAAAAGTGCTTTTCCGACACATTGAGATGAAAAATGGCTCGTGATATAAACCTCCCACTCGCAAAAAACAATTTTTTTTCACTTGTTACGAAATATACCATTTCATCACACTGTGTCGGAAAAGGACTTTTTCGACACATTGAGACGAAAAATTATGTTCGTAATTCGTGAAAAAAGTGGTTTTTGACTCGTAGGATTATATCACTCGCCTTTGGCTCGTGATATAAACCTCCCACTCGCCAAAAACCATTTTTTTTCACTTGTTACGAAATATACTATTTTCTCCGTCAACGGTAGGAGTAATAATGGGACAATTTTGATCTTTCGTTATAGTATTCCCGGGAATCTTGTTGTTTCAACGTAGCCTCTACTGGTCACTGCGGGATGCGCACTCGACGGTTTTCCCTTTGATGCCAATTCACGATCCAATTAAACGTCGTTTGATTGGTCCGTAAATGACTCTGTTGGTAGGATAGTCAAGTACTCCTCCTCTGTTTCACCCCGTTACGAGCTCACTTATCCCCCCAGTGTACCCCATGAATGCCTCTGGGGGTGAGGGATGCAGCCAGAGAGACAGAGGGAGTCGTGATGCGGTTCTACCAATGCCTCCCAGGTTGATAGTTTACGAGCCATGTTTGAGTAACGTGTTTACATCATACCAACGATCTGACTATCTCAGCATTTGACGCACAAAATGCCAAAGTCAGGGGAATTGTAGTTTAATTCTGGTGAAAAAAGAATCCGTAAACGGTTGTTTCTCATCTTGCATGATAGCGAGTTTGGAGGGTAAGGGAAAATTTATGTGTGCATTCACACTCTTCGTACTATCTTGTTTCATTTAGAGCATGAAAAATGAATTGCTATAATTATTAATATGAAAATCAGAGAATGACGTTCATTAAATTACACTGCATCGTAGAAACAGCAGAATTAATGATGATGATGGGGAATGCATCAAAAAGTAATAAATGTTTCGTAATCTTTTATAGATTCTCTTCCACGTTGTTCAGTAATTCAATTAATACGTGAAATTAAAGATATTCATAATGAAATTAATTAATTTCGGTTAGTTAATGAATCGATTAATTTAAGTAGTCCAAAGTACTAACAGTGGTAATCAATTTTTGTTCGATTGGAATAAATCATGTATGTGGATCAAATGCCGATTTATTACGATTCTATTGTATTGGTTTATTTGTAAATCCATTCATTTTAAATTGGCATTGCGAAGTAATTTTTTTATTGAATTGTTCTCCCAGTGCAATGTAAGTTTAGGTGTTTCTGTAGATCGGACGCCACCTAGCGGTGGCGTCACTGCCCTCGATCTCTCATAACTCCGCTCCTGACACCTGATGAATGGGCAAGGGTCACTAGTTCTATGACACGGAACCAAAAAAAAGGGACCCAAACTATTCCTAGTTAAGTAGTGCAAAAAAACTAGCAATGCGAATAAATTTTTGTTCGATTCAGATAAAAAATCCTTTACGTAGATCAAATACCGATTTTTCAGGATTTCAGTGTCTTGGTTTATTTTTAAATCAATTTATGTTAAATTAGAATTGCCAGGTAATTTTTTTTATTGAATTGTTCCAATGCAATTCAAGTTTAGAATTTTTCGTAGATCGGATGCCACCTAGCGGTGGCGTCACTGCATTCGATCTCTCATAACCCCGCTCCTGACACCTGATGAATGGGCAAGTGTCAATATTTCCATCACATGGACTTACGAAAAGGGACTGAGGCTATTCCAACTGCTTAAACATCAACACCGTAATTCAACCTTGACGAAAGCCATGCAGAAATAGATGAGATACGGGTGCCGTATCTTAGTCCAATCATCAATTTTAACGCAAATTCTGCATCATCGGGAGGAACCACCATAAGTATGAAAGAATGAATCGAACCAGTGAATAAATAAATCCCATCACATCCCATTATATCGGCCCAACATGTGGTGGCAGAGACAATAAGGCCATGATATACTGTTTGATAGGTCCAACGCAGTGCAATTCGATCGACCTTTCCTCTCTGTGTACTTGCACATAGTTGTCAGGCAAACCGAGGTCGCTCCGGTGTTCCATCGATTATATTATCGAATATTGGTGGACGCTGGATGGTGTGTTTGACGGGCGATGCCATTGAGCCCTCTATCAGGTTCACCGATGGGACCAGGATTAATTTCGTTAGGAATCCCCTTATGACGGTACGTCTCTATCACATTAACTGGATTATTAGTCCTCACGTTTTTTTTATATCGAAATTGTTGTGAGCGGGATTTTCAAGTTATTTTGAATTTCTATTTATTAAAAAAAACGATAAGTGAAGGGGGAGTGAGTATTATGAGTGAGAGCCACTTCTACTGGATAAAATAAACGCCAAAAGGGTTTGTGCGATGGTATATTGAGGTCAACGTACTCCAACAAAATGGCAAACTTTATACTCTAAACTGTCTGTGTATTTCAGTACTGCGATAGTAGACTGTGCATACCGGTTGAATTTTATTGGTTTATGGCTTATATATAGTATAGGAAAGAGACGCAACTCAACCCTAGAGATGACAATTCTGCCATATGTATCGTCAAAACGAGGAAAAGGGGCTTTACAAGCGATTGGATATCGAGGTTTCATAGAACTACTATAGCTATATTTTTTAATGTTTTTTTTTCTCACGACGTGACTAGCATTCGGCCGGTCCAATTTATATGACCATCAAAACCGACGATATTGACAAATGCATGAAAAAAAAAATACGGACTTTTATGACAATTTCAACTTTACGATCTTTTTGTTGAGAGAATATCAAGCTTACTCTTGGATAATTGGTTGAGGGAATTTCGGTGGATGATTCGAGTACTAAACCATTAATCATAATCTATAATATATTCTATACAGGACATTTTTCTTTTCAATTTTATGGTGAATTTCGCTCCGATGAGCTTGAATAAATGAGATTGTAACCCTAGTAGGACAAAACTGTACGTCAGATTGTGTCAGTAGACGATAGTAAAATTAATCTTCTGGATTTTCAAAATTAATTACCCAATTAAATCATGACAAAATCAGATTACAAAGTTGGCCTACTGGAGATAAATGGTGAGTGTAGAATTGCACTTTGAGAGTTTGGAAGGATGAATTATCCTCAAGGTATATGTATAAAATTCTCTCCTCAAGCATACATCCAATCACTAATTTGACATTTAAAGATGATGCTCGTGGTTGTACAAATGGTTCCCAGTTATATAAACTATTGAATAACACTTTCGATATCGATGAGTATCGGTCTCTACTCTATTGAAAAAAAATAAAATTGTACATTACCCCGCCCTAAAATACAATATAAATCTCCCGGTAAACCGAAAAATATCTCCTGGGTCCATCGACGGGATAAATCCCAATGTGAAATTGATTATCGGCGGTAGTTTCTCACCCCGTACCTAGGGCCATTATATATACTACCTTAGAATATATGTGCAGTAGCAAGGGTCCTCTTTAGATCGTTGCTACCCACTCTCTGATATATCTATAGTCAGCCAATTTGCTCAAGCTACATCGTCCCAACCGCCATCTTTCCTTTGCCTTTCGTCTATTTATTTCCTTTTTTATGCTTTCATTATCTCCCTTTAACGGGTCTGGGTGGGGGGCAATTTTATGACAGCAGAGAAAATTTCATCATTTTTAAATTGCAAGGAAAATCGAACGAGAACTTTGTCTTTGATTCATATTACAGGATGGGATATGATTGTTGTGATACATCTAAGAACAAACTCGAAATACTAGTTCAACATGCGAAGCTTGAGTTTGTGTTGAGATGAACAAACTCAGTACATGAGCCAGGCTCGAACTTAAACAAATGGTCAACAGTCTATTGGCGATGGTCAAAAGTCGATTAATTAGTAGTTGTTGAAGAGTATGAGGTAATTATAGTTGGCAAAAAGTACTTTCCCTTTATCTCTATCCTACTATATTTTATGTCATAGGTGCCCGTAATCGCGCGATTCTAACCTCGCTTCGCTCGGTTAAATCGCGGATTACGGGCACAATGACATAAAATATTGTATGGAACTTGTGCGTAAGACGGTGTTATGCATGCAAGACTGCGTTTATAATAATGTTCTCCTTTGATTGTATGATTTTCGCTGCAAAAGATCAACTAATTTGTTACTATAAAATTAATTATAGCTTTAAAAAACGAGGAAGCTGGCAGGGTTACTTCGCGAATTATTAATGAAGACTTGAAAAATTGCCAGTCTCAGACAACCGTTTTGAAGTAATAATTCAATTTTGACTTTTTGGGTATTTAAGATATTAAATCTTCATTAAAAAAAGATTTAATACAAAAAAAGGGTAAATGCACTACCGCTCCCTTCGCCGCTATTGCCGATATCCCCCTTTTCACAGTTCTTGCGGGCCTTTAATCATCCAACGTTGGCGTCCGAGCCGTAGGCAAGGACTTGCCACCCAGACGAGTCAAAAGACCTCATCGGAACAGCCCAGGAACAACAGTTTTTTGGGGTGCTTTCCCAGTTTTTGAGCCAGGAGAATTTTTCTCCGTCTTGGCCAAACGGTTAAAAATCCATAAAACTGATAAAAATTATGAAAATGAAACAATGCAATTTCTAGAGTCATGAAATAATGATAAAATCTAAAAACTATATATTCCTTGCGTCAATCTGATCAACAGTTTTCCAGAAATGTTCCAAAACCACGAATAGGTAGGATATTGGCAATAACTTCTTAACTAGCCCGGTAGCTAGGTACAGTAAGTAACTTCGTTGCTTCGCATGCAAAAGGTTCCAAGTACAAAAGCTGGCCGGGTAGAATGCGACGATCTAACCATTTTAAACTCTTGATCATCATCGCAGCATATGTTCGAATCTGAGCGTTGTAAACTAACTATAAAAAGAACTTCAAACTACCTAATATTTCGCGTGCCAACTCCTTAATATTCCAGATCTGCGACACGGGATTACTTACATAATTCGGGTTCGATTCCGGGTCCGAGAGTATCCGAATCTTTTCTTCAGCTATTTCTGTACTAGATATATTGAGAAGGAATTTCCACCTATCCAAAATCCTTTCATTCATTAATCCCAGCGTCCTCCCATAAGAATGTGGAACGTATTTCTTCTACCCAATTCCAAACTGTTGTAAAAATATGGCACTAAAAATGTGGACATGTTATCGTGACATGTAATCCATGCGACGCTTCACGTACATTCAAGCCAAACACGCTTAATTCTTGCTCAAACTAGGTGCTCTAACCTCAACCGGCCATATTAGGCGAAGATTCAGGATGAGAAACGGCGCAGGGTTGGTCCGATACAACAACAATATTTCATCAGAAACGAGAACTCAAGTGGTCCAACCTCACCTCCAACAAGATATAGATAGACAACTATACCAAACCCCAGTCTCCGCCCTTTGCTTCTGTTATAGGTGTGGGTATTGCACGAGGGGCTCGCCGGCTGTCGGATATTTATGCTAAATAGGGATTTTGAAATACGATATTACGGCACACCAGTCTGAAGGTGTGTAAGAGAACGCGAGAGAGAGAGAGAGGGAGAGAGACTTTGCCAACTCGACGATGTTGTGAACCTCTAGGTCAATGACTCGTTATGACTTTGCAAAAGTCTTTCCCTTGTCGAGTTTTCTGATGATTTATATAGGGAACTTTCTGTTAATGGGATAAAAAACGATATTGCAGACATCATCCCAAGAATAATTATACGTAATTATGACTTGGAGAATAGTATTTTTGAGGCAAAGTTTATATCTGTAATGTGCACCAAATGGAGGAGATGGGTTCTTATATCAAATTGGATGGGAAATCGTTATTTCTCCTTCATGGAATATCTGCTTTTACGGTCAACCCAAAACTCTTGGGGTTTCAGATCTCGATGGCTTCTTCTTGAGAATTATATTGCTCGAGCTTTTTAATTTCTTGACCATGGTCTTTGACGATTCTCGTCGTTAGGGGTCCAATTACAGAGGGTGATGCACCCTTAGATACGCTTGAGAGCAGTTTTTCGTGTGAGGAGGATTGAGAAAATTTTTCGTTATTAAACTGATGCCGTTTGGATCTCGTAAACCATCACATGATTCTTATTTTCCCACGGATAATTAATTTTCTTTGCTGTTGAAGGGTGGCTTCACAATAAAAATCAATGCCTGAATTTCAGATATTTTTTGCAGACTTTTTTTAGACAGTAAAAAGTGTGTGAATTTCAGACTCAGAGGTAAACTTCTGGTAGAGATGTTTTCATTTTGGGCAGATATTTTTTAGTGTCTGAAAAATATCTGGCAATGAGTCTGAAATTCCGACGTTTGTTTTTGCAGTGATTTCGCAATTTATGGGGGATACCAACCCAATACTATTGAATAAGGTAAAAAATTTCTGGGTTTGACAAGTGAACCGAGCTAGGGGGGAGCTCTTGAATATGGGGAAACAACAAATTTTCTAGGGCAGAGGGGGGGAAAATGGACTGCTGCTTCTAATCAACGGGTTGAATCTTAACAAATTGAATTACTTTATATAGTAACTGTTGAATTTCAAAATTTTCCCAGGTGCAAAGTCACTCTTCCCCCGGGGGAATTTCACTGTGCGGATTTTCCAAAGTACACGTGGTGACCAGAGAGGGTCAAGATTGGGAAAAGCCAAGAGTTGGAGGCAACTTTATTGCTGCATTGATCATGGGCCTCACTAGCAACTTCTGTTCACTATTTAGTAACCTCTTGTAGTGTAAAGTGCCTTCTGACTGAGTAGTAGACTCATCTCGAGTTCTGAATAATAATTGTTAAATTGCAAAAAGCATGTAAAGTGTTTGTTTATTTAAATCACCATATCCCAATAATAAGTACTTATTGAAAATGTTGATGTTGTTTTTACTCACCCCGTACGACTGGTTCATCATCGACCTGGAATTTCAGGCTTGTCGCCCTCCGAGAAAATCGCAAGCTGTGCCACATATCATCATTAAGACCTTGTCCAGAGTAGAGAAGCTGAAAAGAAAACATTGATTTTATAAGCTAATTCTTCGGATGATTTACCAATGACCGACGTTTAATGCCCCATATGTATTGCCGAAATTGAATCTCGCCAGATTTATTTGGAATTCGAAGTGGTGAATTAGTATCACTCATCCTTACTGTATGCCTCTACGGCACCATAGTACGCGCAATCCCACAGTGAAATCAACAGTCCACAAACGACAGCAGTGGGATTAATTTCGATCGTGTTTGCGGACACAACTGACGGACAAATACAGACGCTCGTCAACACTTGATTCTAATCTTATTGTCATTTTCGATATTTTTCGCGTGGGTTTTAATAGATTTTTGGAATTATTCCAATCAACTGATTACATTAATCTATGGATTAATAATTCATCACCTGAAATCTAGTGCATTTTTGGGTTTTTTGTTTATGAATGAATTATGTGAAAATTATGGAATGGATTTCTGTAGCGCAATGACAAAACGGGATAAGTTCATTTCACATATTTTTTGAAAACCCGTTTTATCTCAGTAAGGAATAATGCTAGAAGAAATTATCAAAATAATTTTTTTGTTGCAAAATTGATCAGCTACAAAAATGATTTTGTGATATTACCTCCTTAAACCAGTCCACACTGAGTTAATCCGCATTTTATAAAGATAGGAAAAATACACTTATCTCGATTTATCACTTCGCTAGGGATTTGATGGGATTTCCACGCCATAGTAACTATTCGTATGGTACATTATTATCGATATATGAAAGAAATATAATATTGCCAGTGAAGTATTCATCTCACAAGAATTTAAAGCGGATTTTACTACGGAAATTTCTACTATCTGATTGTCCAACACAAGATTATTTTTTTTCGGTGTATCATGAATAAAATCGTGAAGTAATTCATACCACGCTATTCCAGTCTCTTACAATGTTTACTGAGTGAAATAGTCGAGATTACCTCATTAAGTCGATTACAAACCCTTTCACAATATTGAAATTTTAGTATCCCAGGTAGGAATGAACGATCGAAACAAGGCTTGATCAGGCTTTATCCAGAATTGCGAAAGACTGGTCGAGCCTCGACATCCAAGATTTAATCAAGCTTGAACGAACATTGAAAAATAACCATGTTTCCAAGGCTGGAGACCCCAACGTTGTTCGAGCCTTGAGGATCAAGCCTCGATCCAACCTTGGGTTTAATGATTGGATCAGGGTTGTAATCCAAA
>JAPYZM010005470.1:0-19409 GCA_030522845.1 Psyttalia concolor
TCTACCATTAATATAGTAAATTGTTTGAATCAAAAATATCTTTGAATATATGATTTAAAAAATCGTTAAAAATAATTTTTTTATAGTTCGCGAATTTCATATAACCCTTAAATACATCGAGGAATTTTCGCCTTTACTAGAATTCTCTTGAATTCTCCATGAGCCTTGAAATTTCATTGTTTCTTCACCCCCACGTCAAATTCAGTCTCGCTATCCTAAAAATTACTTCTCAAATCTCCACAAAATTAAATTTTTTTTCTCGCGTAGGTAAGCGAGAAAAAAAATGCAATGGAAAAAATTTAATTGTGCAGCAGAACGTAAGTACAATGAAAAATTCCGTGTGGTTAATTGTGAAGACCGTCCGGTGCAATTGTCTTTTACATTTTCATTTTTATACCCTGGCTAGCCTAATTGCTGCACCGTTGGAAGAAGAAGAAATTTAATGGACACTTGACGAGTCATTTTTAGGAGAGGGATATTGAGTTCGTGCCAATATTGAACTCGTGCTTTGCACTTGTAATTTTTTAACCTGAAAAACTGGACTTCTTCCTTTATTTGCTGTCGACCTAGTGGGAATTACCTAATAATCTTCGAGTTCTCGTGGATGTATTGCGGATAATAATTAACGCTCCGCTGATTAACAATTCATGGATAGTCCGCTCAGATTTCTTGCGTATGAATGTCCTAAAAAAATTAATTTTGCAAACAAATACGCTGTGGACGATAATTTAAGCATCCGAAACATATTCCATATGTATTTTTTTAATGAAATTTATTTATTCGAATTTTCAATGAATTTCTACGATCATATTCAACAGAACCTCTCCAATTTCTATAAAAATATTTGGTAAATAATTAAAATTCAATGTACCGTACTTCTTTATTTTCCTATAATTTTTTCAATTTTTAACACTGAAATTTGTCAATTTTAAATAATACAAAATTGCTATAACAACTTCCAAAACGTTAACTAGAATTTGCAGTCATAAATTGCTGGAGATGCAATTTTCAGATGAGTAATATTGAATTAACTTACTTAAAATTAAATTAACAATTAAAACAACTAATTTCCCAATTAACTGACGACAGTTTTATTGTCAATTCATGTATTCCCTACAACAATTTTTTTTAAATACCTTTCTTTTTAATTTCCCAAAGCCCTGAGAATTTTTGTCATGTCATCGTCTTTGTCCAATCGTTGCAACCATCTGAAATGCTTCCAGAAAATCCCAGAATGTCGGAAACATTCTGGAGACATTGACAATGCTCGAACAATTGGAGTTTTCCGAACGATTCCCGACTTCTCTAAAGGTCCTCCCCTATTCCAAATAGTCCTTGAGCTTTCCACGACATTCCGCGCAGAGAGAAAAATAGAGGAAAATTTATCTGGCGAAAAACGAAGAATTAGAATTCACTAAAAAGAAAATCCAGTGGGGGAATAAATTTAACGTTCCAATTTTCATTTTTGTAAACCCAAAATTCAATTGACGTGCGGCTTACAATAAAATAATCCCCTCAATTTTTAATCAACTTTAACTAATTAAAAATAATTGTCCACAATTTCTTCTCCCTGAGTCAAATTGAATATCGCTCGCCTTGAAATGACTCCAGAACTTTTTCTCTACATGTCATTTTTTTTTTCGCTTGTCCATAATTTCCCGGTGAATCGCTCCATCAAAATTACACAGTGTAAAACACGTTAAGCGGCCCACGTTAAAATTCTTGTTTTCGTGTTGACTCCCTCCCGATGTTTTGCTCCTAAGAATCACTTCCAGGTGCGCTACCTCACAGTTACGTTACCACTTTCCCCAACAACAGAGCAGTCATACCTCGACGTATAACATTGTGTTTTGTTCCCCGGTAGAATGCCCCCCCACGGACTTCGGCTGGTGGTTGAATAAATTACATCATAGCCCTGGAGGCTGTATCGTAAAGGCCGGCCAACACAAGTGACTCCGATCCATTGCAGTTGTGCACTCGCTCCAGTTATTCCTTCACAAATTTTTTCCATTATTCCAGCTTTACGAGGCCCTAAAATCACCATCAATTCATCATTCCATTCGGCTCGTCCTGTATTCAAATCAATCAACGTAATTAATTAATGCGTGTCAATTTTTTATTATTTTTTGAAATAATAAAAATGAAATTCCCCAAAATGCCGGCTGACGGCCGTCTACGGGTTACTAATTCCAGCCGAAAAAAGGTATGTAAAATTATGAAATTGGGGTCAAACGAAAGGTCATGATATCTAATATGTCGGTAATTATGTTTCAGGGCAAATATTATGGTTATAATACGATATTCCACGCCCTATTTTCCCCTAAACCACAAGAAAATTCTTCAATAGGTCGTCAAATGACCCTCGCGAAAGAAACACAAATGATAATTCCTCCAAGGACAACACACACTGCAGACCTAATTGCCGACATTTTACATCATACGACCTTTCATCTGACCCAAGATCATAATTGTTCATGGCCGCTATCCCTCGTAATTATTAACCCCATAACCACGACGATGCGCATAGATTTCGGGGCGTTCTGGGGAATCTAGGGACAAGAATAAAAAAATGGCAATTGTGTATGGGCACAACGCGGGTTAAAAACAAGGTCAAGATTACGATCAACCTGAGGACGCCGAATGGAGGCATAAAGAGGGTCAACAACGAGCCTACCATCAAGGTCACAAATAGGATTTCCTAAACTCCATTGTCACCTGAGTTGTAAGACCCCAAAAACTTTTTTATCCCTCAAAAAACTACCGAGAGATCCCCACTTTCTTCCTCCCCTCGCAATCATTAGATCCCCCAACTCAATGAAACCATTCCCCCCCTATCGATCCACTCCTTCCCCCGAAAAGATATTCAAGGACACTACCGTAATTCCCATTGTCCCTTCATAAACTAGAAAAATACCCCCAACTCAACATCCATGCGAATGAAAAGCGAGGCACTTGGTTCGTCCCAGTTTACCGAGCAAAGATCCTCAGTCCCCCCAAAAGGGTAAGAGGGGAATCGAAGTGAAAGATGAGGCAGAGAAAAAAAAACACATACCCTAAGGATGAAAATAGGCGCCGAAGAGTTAAGCACCACTGGGCGACAGCTGAACCCGGGGCGTAGGCGGCTGGCGGGAAGGAAACGACGTGGCCGCGAGAGAGAACTGAGCGAAAAAAAAAGTATCCCCCCTACCCCCCCTCTCTCTCTCTCGCCAAGCGAGATGGAAGCACCAGATAAACGAGAGGGAGAACAGCTCGTGGAGTGGGGGGAATCGGCGAGTGATCGCGCAGGCATCGCAGTGGGGGCTATAAACACGCCGGCGCCTCAGTCTGGCCGCGTCCGTTGCCGAGGTTATTTCGCGTCTCAACACTCGTTCCCCCTCCCCCCGAACTCGTGTCCCTCGAACTCACTGACTCATTCCCGGAACAACGAAGGTACACCACAGCGAACATTGAAGGGAAGACATTTGTAATTGATAATCAGACGATCTGACGATCGGTGATCATGAATTTCCATCCGGACGACTCGGGCTAGAGCTCTCCCCTCCCCCGCCCACTGTCGACGGTCCAGCCGTGACGCGAATTACAGTGAGGTTACCAGGAACTTGGTGCACACTGTCTGGTCAACGAAAAAACAAAATAAATAAAAGAAGAAAAAAACCAAGAGAGACTGAGGAAGCTGCCAGTGTTCAGTGCCTGCGTGCGTGTCACTACGTGTGAGTGTGTGTCTAGTGCAGATTCGTTTTATTCTTCTTGTTTTATCAGTTATTTTGTGCTTATAGACTTCTTTTTGGATACGAGTTGCGTTCGTTCACTTGCAACACTTGTATATCGTTTTGTTTTATACGTGCTCCTTGCCAGCGGAGGCCACCCTTTTTACCCCCGCTTTTTTTTTTTCCCTCTTCTGGCTCTACCTCCCCTCCCCCTCGGTCTGTTATTCCCGCCTGTTCCCTCTTCCCCTCATCGCCGGTGTACTCGCGAGTTCTTGTTCAGTGCTGCTGAGAGTTGGTGTCTCCTTTCGTCGGCCTTCGCACGACGTGAACAAAGGGAACGAGCAGGAGCGTGGTATCGATCGACATACGTCCCTAGCACGAGTAAGTCGATTATGTTGTTATTTGTGCACGTTTTCTTGTCCCTTTTGCTAATGAGGGGGGGTGATAGAGAGAGAGAGAGAGAGACAGACAGAATCCTCGGTGTTGATAGATCAGGCGATCGGAAAAGTTCTGAGATTAATGCCGGCCGAGGGAGAACTAGTCCCTTGGCCTTGAACATGTCGAGGCGATTACTCGAGGGCGCATGACGAGCTCAACAATTTCGCGGTTGAAATTTCAATGTTTACGGGGACTTTGAGCAGTCCGGAATAATTGGGTGGTCAGGCTGTGAGTGGCTGGAAGGGGGGGGGGGGGGGGATTTGTTATTTTCGGGGTAAGAACAATGACCGGGCATTAATTGGGCGGGAGAAGCGGAGATTGGAATTGTTTTGGCGGAATGTGACGATCTTCGTCGGAGATTTCAACAGTTGCCTACAAATTTTTTTTTCCGCGGAATTTTGTGGATTCTTTAATCGTAATTTTTTGGGATATTTAATGAGCGCTTTTGGATTTTAAATATCGGGATTTAATTTCGATTTTTTTTTCAATTTTAATTCGAAGAGTTTCTGTATGTAAAAATTGATCAATTTTTCAATGATCATAAGAATTCAATTGTTTATTGATCGAATTCTGGCTTGGGGTATACAGTTTTTTTCAACAAAAATGTCTTATTAATTTTATATTGAGAATAATTTCAAAACTCATCCAATCATTTCCTGGGACGTCACAGAATGTGGAACGCTGTATAATAAATTCCGCGTTTTCGATATATCGATTTTTCTTGATGCGTCGTAATGTTTTTAAACGAATAACAACATTCAGGATTTCGGAAAACCTGATTTGACGACTATCATTGACAGATTTGGCAATTGTGAGACATTTTCAGTCTTCAAAAACCCTCACGATTAAAAATAACAAGTTGAAGAGTTTTAAAAAAAATCGAAACTATCTAAATATATAGCACGAGCCGGATAAAACTGATATTGACTGTCGAGCTCCGTTAGATTGACAAATCGCGAAAGGTGTCCATCTGCTCCGAAGTAATCCCCGAGCGAGTCCAGTCATTGATTCGCTGAAATAAATCTTATCTCTAGCCTATCAGGTCTTATCACGGAGGCCCGTGGATACCACAAATAGAAAAAAAAAACAATTCTAAAACCTCTCTCTTTCCGTCTCTCCCATTATCAAAAAGAAAAATGTTAAAAAACAAAGGCATATTTGAGCCCCCCCCCCCCCCCCAACGATAAAGAACAAACGAAAATCAAGTGACTCGACATTGGATTCAATGAGCCGTCAGTGTGCAATTTAATCGGAATTCATCGAACGGCTGAAGCCGACGATTCGCCGAGTCAGGTTGAAAATGTTAATGCTTTTATTGAACTATCGTACTGATTGCACACCACACGATATCTATATTACTTAAGCGTGTGGCTGGGACACTGGGTGGGAATGAATGGGCTCAACAGTTCAACCTGACAATCAGTGGGAATCGTATATTTATCGTTATGCAAACTCAAACATGACGAGTTTACAGTATTTCATTGGTATCCTCTGAAATATTCATTCTACTCGAGCTGCGTCACGCTTTCTGGGGACTGTATTCGTAACATTAGACGTAGGAAGTATAACATCGATTGAATTCATTTATTTACATCTCGGAAATATCACGAAATTACCCTCATTGTTAGTAACTTAATTATTTATTTTCTTACGGACAATTATTATTCTGACACATGGGCGGACACTGAAAGGAAAGAGGAGAAGAAAATAGTGCGGTCAAAGTTTCTGTGATAATAATAATAATAAAAATAAATAAAAATTGAAATGGGAATAAAACGAAAAACGAAGAGACCGGCAGAGGAACAGGGGGCTAATTGATGTACCTGAGGAGATATAAACGGATAGGAACTGCACCAAATATAAGAGTTAGAGAGGAGGGAAGAGGAAAGGCTTATGATGATGGGTGTAAAACAAAGAAAACTTTTGTAACATCAAGCATCAAGAAATAATAGTCTGACATTTACAAAAAAAAAACCCACAGTCAAATTGTTGAGGTGGTCATGAGGAGGTTAGAGAGGTTTTCTTCAGGGAAATTAATTGTATTGAATTACGGAACGAACAAATAAGCTGTGATAATAAGAAATAAAGAGATAGTGAGACTGACAGGGAAAAGAGGATTAACTGTGTACCTTATAGGGCTAGTTATAGAGTGAGAGTATCGAATATAATTATATAGATGTGGGTGACGAAAAGGCACAAATGGATATAAAACAAGCAAAAAATTATCAACATAAAATATCAACAAAATTAATATTATTATTACATTGTATTAAAGTAATAATTAATTAATTGCTCGATTGCGGGCAAGATTGCAAATATCATTTTAGGCCAATAATTGTTTAGATGAGAACATTAAATAATTGATAACAACTAAATTATAATTTTTTAAAAAATCACCCTCGCGTATATGCGACTTCTTTATTTTACGTTGAGATAAAAAAAATGTCTTTTGACAAAGAATATTTTAAAAATTATTCTCTCATTTATTTTTTGTAGCCGTAAAACGTCCTTTGAGCGAAGACTCTTTATTGCACTTTTAGATGTTTGTTAGCTATGGCTCTGGGGAGGGGGGAAGTGCCTTTAAAATTTTCACTCCCCTCGCAATCAACTCGTCTCGTACCGCTCTCATCATATCTCCCGTCTCGCACTAATAATTTCTAATTTCATTGAGGAATTCAAATCAATAAATTTCGTCAAGTGACCCCAATTTTTTTCCCCTTCACTTTAATTATCTCCACGAATTTGTTCAGCTTCTCACAATTATAACTATTGATTATTTAATGACACTCACGAAAGCCCTAGTGACTGTTTGAAAATAATTTTGTTAAAGACTAATTAAAATTGGTTCAGAAGTTCATTTTTTGTCCAAATATGTTTACCAAAAATATAAACAAATAAATCAATCGCCTTTCATCATCAATATCTCAAGATTAATCCACCGCAATCCACCGAATCAATAGCTTCTGTCACTCAGTCACCCATAGTGCCCCATAAATTTTATTAATCATAATTTCAATGGCTCTTAATCAATCTCATTTCAATATTCTGATGTCACTCAATTAGTGAATTGTCTATCTCTCCGAGTGCAATTAGAAATTTAAGTAGTTCTCAGCATCCGTCGATGAATTGACTGTCACTCAATTCTGAAACTATCCTATTTCCCTCCATTGCCATCAACGGCTACCCCATAAAAGTAAATTGAACGTGAATGCGTGAATAAAATATCCGGAGCATGAATGCACAAGCCCATGTAATCGACTTTCCTGACCCATACCCTACGGCTAACCAAGCGAAGCAGTAAGACAGGTACAGGTGACGTCACGTTATCACTCTCTCTTTTTCGTTCTCTCTCTGGCATCTCTGGTGAAGGATGCTTTTTTTCTTTTGTACAGCTACTTCATATAACATATTTGAGATACTCAGGTTTCCCTGTCTCTAAAGACCCCCCCCCCCCCCCCCCCCCCCCCCCCCCCCCCCCCCCCCCCCCCCCCCCCCCCCCCCCCCCCCCCCCACCACCACCCCCCCCCCCCCGCCGCCGCGCCCCGAAAACCTGTTAAGGGCATTTAACGATTGAATATTCCCCTCCACCATTGACTGACGTATCTATTGAATCTGCGCTTGTGTGACGTCATCTTTGAAATATCTCGCTGAGGTGGTCTGGAGTGAACAAAGTATGTAATACCCTAGAAGGCATGAAAATGAGACTCTCAGTCTGGTCTTCAGTCAACACAGAGAAATAAATGTCAGTATAAATGCTCATATTTTATCTAAAATCCTCATTCAGCCCCTGATCAAAGCCACTTTTTCAAGATACCTGATGACGTCACACGACTGAATTTCTGGGGGATTTAAATTCTCAGCGGTTGAAATTCCAGGAATTTTGAGGAGTCGTAGTCGAAATTATCTATAATGCCAAAATGAATGATCGATTATCGATTAATCGATAAAAGTGAAATAATCGATTAATCGTATCTCGCGAGTCCGAGATTCGAGGAGATCCATTAGTAGTATGGAAATAGGTGTTCACAGATTCATTGGAATTTCGTGCTTTGTTTCTGTTCTTGTCGATAATGACTGAATGAATTATCGAATATCGATTAATCGATTAAAGTGGAATAATCGATTAATCGTATCTCGCACCTTCGACATTGTGATACGGTACGATAGTTTGCATTGTCTTTATTGATATTATTATGAATACGGAAAGAATCGATTTTCAAAAAATCGATTGCGTTTCGAGAGCTCATCGAGGGCATGTTCGAGTGTTCTTTCGAGATATTCAATGGTTCTCCCTAACATATAAGGATTGAAATTGTCATTTGTTGGGAATGTCTCTGTGGACAATCTGAATAAATGTATTAGTTCATTGAATTTTCTCCGACATTCAAAATTTCGGGTTTTTTTCCGCTAAAAATCCAGGAAATTTCAATTTTTACCCTCGCAATTTTTCTTTTCTTTTCTTGTTTCTCGACCACACGTTAGTCTTATTTCCCCATTTGGCATTTCGATCGAGCCGAGTGCATCGACCCGGCGCCGCGCGAGGTGGGGTAGAGCTCTCTCCCTCCTCCCCCTTGCCTCTCACTAAATCCCCCCGCCGTAGAAGGTATATTACTCGTCAAATTATCGACAAGATTCCGAACGACCTTCAGAGAGCCGACGATCAAAGCAATGCCACCACGTGGACCACCCGATAGGGGCAGATAGCACAGATGGACAAATGAAGATGTGGATGTGTGTACGTCTGCTGGGGTTCGCCGGAAATTGCTTCACAAGGAACGGAAGGAGCCTCAGCTAACCAAATTTAATAACCGCACGTCTCCCGGGAGTTCGTCCGCAGACTCAATGGCCCTTTATACAACCTCAGTTTTCATTTCAAAGAGTCACTGGGAAAGGAAATCGAGACGAATAAAAAAATCATAATAATATTGAGAAATACAGATGAACGATAGATTCACTTGATATTAAGCGAGTTGAGGTTTTTTTTGTTCTTTGTTCTCGTACGGAGGGGTTTGATTTCAATTATCTCCTGTGTGAATTCACCAAATGAAATATCCAATGGGGAGTACGCGCGTGCGAGATATATTCTCGGCCAATATTTTTTACCCCTCGTAATCAGAAAATTCGCCTTCTCCGCCCGGCGCTCATAAATAAAAATGTACCTTCAGCGTTCACGCGCTCCAGCCTTTCCCCAAGTCGCTGAGGCACACCCTCGCCCTCTTCCTCGCTGGCCCCTCTCTCGGTCGTACGTTAATATAAATATTTTCCTATCTGTGAATGCCCCAGCTCCAACGAATATACAAATACGGGTTGTGATACTGGATTTTGCCCTTCTACACGGCATCCTCTGTGGCGACCTCGGGCTCTGCTGTCCAGAGATAGCCAGCTTGATCGATTATGCTCTGTCTGCCGGTACACAATAGCTGTACTCAAATGCAAATCGAAGGCCATTCGCACAATTTCAACTGTTAACCCTCCGCCCTCCCCATTGGGAATGCACTTCGCTGATACTCCTGGTTATTACTTATTTTGGTAATGTCGAGGGAGAAAAAATAGACATGAGAACCCGGAAATTTGAATTCTTGAATTGGGAATTTTTATGGTTGAATGATTGTAGAGAATTCAGTAAAAAAAAATTGTTTTTGCAATACCTGCCCGAAAAGTTCACTTTTCCGTACCGTTTTTCGTGCATAAAGTGGTACTTTTCCGCACAGTGTGCGTAAATGTCAGAGATCGTGTCAGTGTGCGTAAAGCTTCGCCCTCGAATTTCACTTTACACATGATCTTGACTTTTCCGCACTCCGCACGCAAAAAAACCACTTTGCCCTCAAACCTCCCCTCAAAGCGAATTTTGGCAGGGATTGCAAAAAATCAGATGTGCAACACGTGCGTATCGCCTTTTTCGACTCGTGCGATAAAGTGCTACTTTACGCACTAGTTGCACAATATACTATATTTTGTTTATCAAATATTGTTCAGGCAAAAACGATAATTTTTTGTAGTGCAAAAGGTCATTATATGATGCAGTATTTGATATTTTTAACGATTTTTTTACATTCATTCAATCCAATTTTTCAAAGAAACAATTTACTATATTGAAGATATATATTGGGGGTACCTTGTCAAATTTTCATTGAAAAATATAATTCAGCTGTTGGGCGGTCATTGCTTGTGATTCTTCGGAAAAAAGTACTCACGGCGTAGTCGAGATAACTCCCGAGGAATTTGTCTGAAATAAAAAAATACAAACATTGTCTTTCAGTAGATGCTTATAGCTCCTGCTAGAACCAAGGACAAAAATTAAAATTAACATTTGTATCTTTGGCGGAGTTGTGAACCAAAAGGCCCATTTTTTACTCAAATTTTCACACTGTATGACCTTGAAAAGTTAGTTTACAATGACAAAAAAAAAATCTTCCTAGAACCACGAGAAAATATGGTATTGGAGAAACGTGCAAAATTTGCAGACGATCGGTTCACAACTTTTTGAGAAAGCGTGACCGTGAATTTCCAAAATAGAGTTTCGAGGAAAAGGCGATTAAAGTGACGCGTTAGGCTGACGCGGTCCGGATGGGCCGATCTTCTTAAGGCCCTACGTTTCAGAATTTTACTAGGATTATCTCAAAATTTCGGGAGAATATTCTAGACATTTTATATTATTAAATAAGCACAAAAGTCAATTTCAGAAATTTTGAAACCCCTCGAAACCCCTTAAAATGAATCCTAACTCAGTTCCATTTGACAATTTGTATTAGCCGTTATGTACTTACCGTTATTACCCCTTATTTCAAAGAGTTTGCTATCAGGAATAAACGGAGAGTTATCTTTGTCGATTGTTAGTCTGCTGTACTTGATGGTTTTTTTTTATAGGTCTAGAATGCGTATTAAATCCCACTCCACCCACAATCGTGAATCTTCCCGTTATGATCGGCTTGAGTGCCACTCGTCTGCAATATCCGTTAGATAGAGAGAACTCTTTAGATTATTGAAGGATCGATGGAGGAGTGAGATGTAAAAAAAAAATTGGTGATTGAAAATCCTTGTCGGGAAAAGTCGTTAGTTGAGTGATAGGAAAAATGATGAATAAGACATGAAGACTGAAATTCAACAGCTGTAGGGAATACACTCCCGGCGTTTTTCCCTATAATTTTCATCAATAGTTCGGTGGTGATAAATGCGAACATTTTTAAATGGCAAAAATACGAGTATTCACTGGTTAAATTTCTAAGTGACGGACATTTGCATAATTTACTCCCTCAGAACTCTACCATTTTCACTGTTTAATTAAATAATTGGAGTGAAATTTAATTTCTATCGATTTTTTAATTAGCAATGAATTAAGCTTTTTGGAAAGACATTCAATTCATTTCTTACACATAATTTTTAAATAAAATCCGTTAACTCTGACCCACAGTGGAGGTGAGTTCAAGTGTTATTAATGACCTTTAACATTGATTTGTGGAATAAATTATTATCGCCGATAATATCCATAAAATTAATCAGTCAAGGGCATTCAACTGGCCAGTGAATTTTTCCTGTTTTCATGGGAGATAGAGCGCCAGATTATTTCCATTTTCCTTCACGCCAAGTTGCAAGGTCAAATGTCACAGAAAAAAAGAATGAGAAATGCCTGCACTTGGCTGAGTGAGATAAGGACAGCTGTAATCCGAGAGGTTAAGAGCGTCACTGCGCATACAGCGAGTGTATGACGTCACGGAACGACGTGAGTGAACCTCCTCGAGTTGTTTTTTTTTTTTCCTCCCCAGTCAGTGCCGACGAGAAGGTCTAAATTTGTAGCCACACGAGAGGCGGTGAACTGCATTTTGAGGGTCTAATAATTTCTGGAATAGTTGGCTCAAAGAGATCTTGCTCTCATTTATTTCTGAGCCTCTAGTTTTCACTTGGTTTAGCGCTAGGGGCTCTCGTGAAGTCGTTATCTCTCATCGAAAGAATTCTGATGATTGTCTAGCGGGTCAGAGAGAACTTCATGATGACTTGTCGGATTGTAATGGTTTCCGGTGCGGGTTTTTTTTTTTTTTACTTAGAAAGAAAGTTTTGAACTCCCGGGGTATACAGCATTTCGAAATTGAATTAACGAGAGGGAATTTAATGAATTTATTTCGTTAGAATTTTATTTCAGTCTCGTAATTGTTGTCATTAGTTTAAGTGTTATTTACTATTTTTTAAATGATTTTAAATGACTAATTTACAGTAATTCCACTCGTCTAAAAAAAAGCTATTTTTTTTATTTATATCCCAAAAGTCTCTTTCCACTAATTGACATTACGATTCTAACAAGACATTATTTAAAAATCAGTTAAAAATAATTCCTCTCATCGCCAGTGGCTACTAAATTATTCACCGAATTCTGAGATCTCAAAGTTGTAATATCAGTAATTCATAAGAACATTATTATTCATATTCATATTAAAGTGGCATAATCGCGCTCCACAATAGATTTTCACATTTTTCATCCTTAACATTTTTGTTCTTGTCGATCATGACAGAATGAATTATCGAGTATTCATTAATCGATAAAAATAAAATAATCGAACAATTCTATCTCGCACTTTCGAGATTTGAGGTCATATTACTTTAGAGATAAATAAGGAAAGAATCGATTTTCTGATAAGCGATTGTCTTTCGAGGGCTCATTGAGTACCCATTCGAGTACTCATTCGAGATATTCAATTGTTCTCGCTCATATAATCGATAAAAACCAAATAATCGATTAATTCTATCTCGCACCTTCGAGATTTGAGGTTACTAGTAGCTTTGAGATACATAGGGAAAGAATCGATTTCTAGAAAATCGATTCTCTTTCGAGAGTTTATCGAGTGCTTATTCGAGTGTCGATTCGAGATATTTTATGGCTCTCTCTTATATATAGGTTATAATCGTTACCCATTTAAATAATCTAAACAGTCGAAAAATCGTTGTTTTTTTAAACACGAAAAAACTCTTCGACATTTTTTTTACTAACTTTCCGTATTCATAGTCTCCAAAGATAGCCTGATATATACATCTATATCATCAAACGATGAGATTGAAAATATCCGGAAATGGCGAAAAATGGCGGAGGCAGTGGGACAAAGGGAGCCGAGGGTATGTGATTTCACGAGGGGAGGGGGGGGGGGACAAAGGGCCACGAAAAGCCTTCCAAGAACATTTCATTCTTTACATCCGATCCACTGGTAGACTGAACTATATATCCCAGAGGCTGTCGCTGATGCTGATACAAAAGATTTCCCAACTGTCCATCGTTATTCTAGTTCCCTGAGCATCAGACAGTCGGGCGCCCTCCAGAAATTATCGATTTTTTTTTTCTCCCCTTTTCCATCTTTAATACTCAATGTCAATAACCTGTGGTTATATTCCCTTCTATCAAAGTGGTGGGTTGGAGGAGGGGGAGGGGGGGGGGGGCTGTTACCTCTCGCAGGGAATTGCGTGGAGCCTACATGTTTAATTTTGCAAGAGACTATAGCCAACACGCGAGCCACTCACATTTCCTCCTCCTCGAGGCCTTATTTTCACAAAATCCATCCGTTTTTTTTTCTCGGTTTTTTTTTGTTTCTTTTTGTTATTTCACGACAGGGAGAGGATGCTGAGGGGGGGGGGGCACTTTGGAGGCTTTTCAAAAAATGCACGCTAGGTGAACAATGTCAATAACTCACTTGAGACTGTTTAAACGATGTTGGCCATTGTGTTTGCGCCAAAAGTTGAGTTTGTCGAGGTGCTCTACTTCTCGCGGTCAGACCATTCGGCGCCAGCCGAATATTGATCTAGCGATTCCCTGGGGACTTTCATCTGCCGGTATGAATACGTGTAACGTTAAATATGGCGTAACTGGGAAAATGGAGTAGAGAGAGCGAGGGGTGGGGGGGATTGGGGGCTGTAAAAAATATTTTACGGAATTATTTAGAGGGGGAATAATTTTTATGACACTGGGGGCTCGATTCAAGAGATTTTGAACTCGTTGAGGTCGGGCTATAAAAATACATTTGATAAAAAAATAGTACGGTGCTGAATAATTTTTTTTATTGGAGAATGTGTTTGTCAATTGGATGTGTAAATTTGCGCTGCGAGATTTTAATTATAACAATTAGATTGCTCTAGAAAATTATTATGTCAGTTAGTAATTATTCAGTGCGCAATTATCGAGATTTTTTTTTCTGTAAAATTGAAGGAATAATTTATATTACAATGTTTAGGTCAGTAGAGGCTCGATAAAGCGCGATATTTACCTCGTTGGGCTCGGATTATAAAAATCTAGTCGTAAAGAAAAATATTTTTTGTCCCCAAAGTATTTTCTTACCAGTGTCGTTACAAATTGGAGCGAAATTTTAATTGTAGCTATCAAATGTTCCGCAAAATTCGTGCGTTAAATTGCACGAATAATTTCTTATTCTAACAACAATGCATGTTAAATGCATAAAATCGCTGGTAAGTCTTCTAAAACCCGTGAATCGGCTCTGAAAGCCAAGAAATTATTTCCCGGAGTTTCTCCGCACGAGAAAAAAAAATCACGAAAGATATTTAATCGGCCGAATGTGGAAATATATATATTTTTTTTGTTTCGTGTTTCGTAGACTGACGCAATGTAACAACCCACTAACGACCCAGGCTGAACGTAGGCGACCCTATTCAATAACTTTTCAAAATATGCTAATGCACATGTGATAACACCCGACCACTTGAATCCGCGTTACAACATCTGGGATAAGTCCCTTCCGGAAGATCGATATAACTGAGTGAGAAAGAGCCGGGGGCTCATTTGTTCGGCTCTAGTTGCACTCCAATTACTAGCTCTGGTAGACCATCGTTATGGCAGTATAGGTAAAGTCCTCCACCGGGAATATCTAGTTTTGAAATCCGGTCGGGGCTTCGGGTGGTCCATTCAGCGTTTGTTAACCTACTTTTTACAGTGGAAAAGAGATGAGTTGAAATGAATCTCATTTTTTTCTTTCTTCTTTCTGTCTTTCCTTTTTTTTTTTCTCTTCCTGAAATATTAAAAGTCCATCGCGGAATTACGGATATGAATTATTAATGGGTCACTCGCAATCAAGAAGTGAAATTCTTCGGGAGTCGTGGCATTGGTCACTTGAAATGTAGATCACAGAAATTGAATGTAATTGGACAGTGAATAATATTCGAGTGTTGAAGGATTCTCTCGCCTTGGAAACTCCTGGGGAATTCGCAGAGAATTATTTTTTTTTTTTTCATTACATAAATGAATTAGTTCATATTATGTTAACGTAGTATTTTTAATTTTTTGGCGATTGCCAGCGATTTTTAATCATTTTTTAAAAATTTCGTTCTCGGAATTTATTCTAGATTAAGAAACGCACAACGACCGCAATGTACATATTGTGGTTACGTAAATGAAATTTCCATAAAATGTTTTTTTAGGTTTTAATATCCGTATTCGAGTCTCGAGAAATCGTAAATTACGATCCGAGTGGAAATGTATTTTACGATTCACTTACATATTATTTATGTGACAAGTGTAATTGTTTACGACTGCGATGACTTTTTTTTACATTCTGACGATTTATTGAACATTGGAGATAGGCATATGTAAAATGCGTACCTAATGTAAAGTTTATAAAAAATTATCGACTTCAGAGCGAAATCAAATTCAAATTTTCAATTAAATCAATTTAATTAATTAATTAAAATTGAATTTAATGAAATGTTCTTCTCAGTTAGCCACTTCCCAAATCAAATTACAGCAATAGTTCCCCTGTAGCCTATGGTAATTGACCGCTTCCTTAGAAACACGTTATCAACCCAAACAACTATTCACTATTATTTTCTTGAATCCCCAAAAATTCTCTCTCTCTAACGACACAAGAAACCAATCGGCAAAATCCCCAATAATTATTGGAGCTCGGGAATTCCAGCGTCGATTATTTTTCCCCGAAATATCAAAAGAAAATTTGTAAATTCACCCTATGAATTCTTAATGGAGCCCTCGCAATCAAGAATGACAATGCATCAAGTGCTCGGGAATTGGTCACCAGCTGTACCTGTAATTAAACTCTAATTGCGTAGCACATGGTAAACCAAACGCCAGCATAAATGGAAAAGCACAAGAGGAGGGAGGGGGGGGGGTGAGAGTTTGATGTTGGAATCGATTGGATTCAGCCCTCAACTGTGTAAGTATCAACCAATTAGCTATTGCTAATTAGATGGCTACAGTGGTAATTCACATATCAATATGCAGTTGTGGATAAACGACACTTGTGGGGAGATTTTCCCCTGTTTGCTGGCCAATTATGAGGCCCTGTAATATTAAATGTCCATTTGTAATGAAAATAACGAGTAATGTTGACATTGGATATTCATTGAAACCCAATTCAGCAAATTATTGAAGAGAAAAAAAAATGAAAAAAAAAAAATGAGCGATCGGGGGGATGAATTTGTTGTTGTTTGTACAGCCCATCTGTCATGATCCGTATCAATCAATTAGGGGAAAATTCGGGGCTAGAAAAATGTACAGACGGGCGGTGGAGGGGAGAGGGGTGTATTACGCTTAATAAATCACGAATCCCTTTTCAGATGTGACGTTTCATATATCCCTCTGTCATACCTGTCTCGCAATACCTTCTACACTCTCTATACACCTCTCAACAATTCATAACTCTCGGAGATTTTACTCACTGGCGCCTCTAGGGGAAGAAATCTCGGTGGCCTCCCCTGAGAGGAGGACTCAAGTTAATGGCACTCTGTCATGAGGCTAGCGGAATCAAAAAGTTAATGCGCACTCTGGTAAATAACAGGGACAATCGGAAATATTGATGGGGTTTTTTAAAAAATTATTTAGATCCTTTGGGGATTTTTTGTTATCATTAGGAAAATATTAGAGTCTGGAATTAGGAATTTTAGTACAATTTTTGAGATGTTCAGATAGGCAGTTTGAAGGCCAAGTGTCTCACCAGAGAGTGGCGGAATAATTCTAAAGAATATTTAATTCAGATATTTTATTTTTAACATAATTTTTTTTTGCTGCAGTCAGTGACTGGAATTGTGAATTTCATTGTATTTTTTTTAGATATTTGAAATAGGAAATTGAGGTCATTTTTGGTAGAGATAATAATCATCAATAAATAAGAGAAATTCGGTAATTCTCACTGGACTGGGGAAAAAATAATTTGATATCCGAAGTACTCGCTCGTTAAAAACTTCAAAAAATCTTACGAACTGAGACCCCCCCCCCCCTTCCCCTAGATTTCTTTACACTTCTTTTAAATTGTTCTCCCAACTCGTTAAAGATCTCCTCTCTTAGGATGGGCTGAGGTGATTGAGCCGAATAAGAAAATTTCGATGGGAAAAATCGATAATCTGGTTCAATCGATAAACTCCATTTTCTTTCTCCCGGAATTTGTTGTTCCTTTCTTAAGACTCTCGCCGAAGTGGACATCTGACAAAACAATTTAACTGGCGAGTTACCAAAGGGAGACAGGTGGACAATATCATGCAGTTGATGGACCAGAAATAAACTGGCCAGTGGGAAATGTCATGGCTCTCCATCTACTTATATTGATAGCGCTATCGCTTGGAGAATGCGGGGGTGCTAGTCTCCTGTCATATGTAGGTCAATCATAGTCTGAGTTATTGATATGTTGGGAGGTACATCGTAATGGGCCCTCCACCATTGCTTTTGTGCAGTTATGCAGAGCGAAAGTTGTCAAAGGAACCGGTCGTAACGTGCGGTTGATATCGTAATGCTGAATGACAAATTAATTGATTTATTAAGGAGTGTTCAAAATGTTTGAATTTTTGGGGTACAGTTCGTGGAATTAACTTTCATGGGAATTTCAAGGAATTTTATCACTAAAAATTCGTGATTTCGGCGGAAAATCAATGGGAACTGGAAATTTCAAATTCATCAATCCCATTAAATTAATAACAATCCAGAAAATTCGGTTGAGGATCTTCTTGAATTTTTTCGGTACACCCCTCGGAAATTTTCATCGCATTTAATTTGCTCTGGAATTCTAGGGAATTTTGTCCCTGAAAAAAATTACCATTCACATAAAACGAATGATAATACCGCCAAAATTACTCCCTAATTTACGTCTCATTAAATCTCATACTCATTAATCGCCAAAAAATGTCGTTAAATTCGGAAAAATTCCAGAATTCCCCGGAAAATGGATACTTCATCTCCCGATCTTCATTTCAAATACCCACTAAACTTAGATATTTAATTCTTCCCAATTGACTCACCTCAATCGCCCCTCGATTTTTTTTTACGCCGCAATCGAGGGAGAATGCAGCACGAATATTCCCGGAATTGTGGAGACTACCAGGTGAATCCGCTGTTTACAATTTCATTACCTCACGCTATTGCTGGTATCTGGTGTATTCAGTGCTGTTCTACCTGTGGATGTACACGCCAGCCAAACTCAATCTCATTTTCATCTCTTCCGAATATTGCACAAGATATTGTGCTAGTGGAAAGTAGGTTAGGGCAATTGTGTAGCGTTGTGTTCCCACAGTTTGAACCCCAGTAATACCTCCCCCCGTTGCACTGTTTAATGTATCGATCGACCGGGGAATAAAGAGACAGTATAGGGAGGGAGAGTTTCCCTAGCACACGACTTATCCCCACATCGAATTGGTTCGTTCATTAATCCGGATCAACACTCGTATTTGTATTGAGCACTTTTCTATACAACTATACGCAGAGAAAAGCTCGTATTTACCGAGTTGATCCGTCCTACTGTCCCACGACACTTGTATTTTAGGTGATTTATGGGTCCCAATGCTGAAGAAATATATATAATTGGGTTAAATATATTTATGCCATAGGTGCCCGTAATCAGGCGATTCTAACCTCGCTTCGCTCGGTTAAATCGCGGATTACGGGCCCAATGACATAAAATATTTTTTGTCACTCAGTCCGTAAAGCACTACTTCACGGCCGCTTCGCGGCCGTGAAACACCGCCCGCAGACGTCGTGACAACAAATATTGTTTGACACACGGCTGTGAAGAACTTTTCTGCCTCATATGATTACAGAACTCGCCTTCGGCTCGTCCTGTAACTTCATATTCGTCAGAAAAGTTCTTCACGGCCTAGTGTCCAAATGTACTAGTATGGAACTTGTGCGTAATGGTGTGTTTTGGCTCGCGGGGTTATAACACTCGCCTTCGGCTCGTGTTACAACCTCCCACGAACCAAATACACCATTACGCACATGTTGCATAATATACTATTTCATCACGCTCTGTCGGAAAAGTAACTTTTCAGTCACTCGAC